>CAAKHB010004217.1:0-22320 GCA_901007665.1 Aeoliscus strigatus
AGTCTGTGACGAAGAGCACGTCGTCACCTGACATTGCACATATGGCACAAGACACTTTGGACTGAGTAGAGGTACAAATGCACTTTAATAACTGCACAGGCACTTTGTGGAGCAACAGCACTTTATTGAACATTTGCACAATACATTTTAACACATGGCTTTTTGCACATTTTTAAAGGCTAAGTTACTGATTGAATGTATATCTCTGTTTGTCCTTGTTGAATTGGGTTTTATTGGTGGGGGCTGTGTGGGTTGTGCAATTCCACCTAGGAGAAAGGGACATACAATTACAATGTGCAGGTTAAAGTAGGTGTAAACTGAGAATGTATTGTTGCGTGTTGCTTAGTGTGTGCAAGGAGGGAGAAAGTGTATTGGGTACTCACCAGTCTGTGTGTCTTCAGGGTGTGCAGGCAAAAGGCTTCCCAAGGAAACGAGTACCTGGTTTTATAGTTCCGGGGAACACCAAGGGTAAATTGGTGGGGGAGATGGACGTGTGTGTATGTGCCTAATATGGACATCTAATATGTCCATATAACATCATAATTCAGATAAATGGGTGTAAATGGGGTTAATCACATAAATATATCACATTACAAGAGTGAGGAGTTATTCATGTATGCAATAGACCGGAGTAGTTGAGACCTTCCAGACACTATATATAGGCGCCATTTTACCATCTGGGGCTGGCTGATTGTCCTCTGTAGCTAACCTGAATTAAACACACCATTCTGTGACACCTGGAACCTGCGTTGGACTATTTTTCTGCTGCATCATCCAGCCGCAATTGTGGTCATCCTAACACTGTCCTAACGGTGATTGGTGAGTTAGACATGACTACCATCTTGTTGTAGTCTTGTTGTAGAGCCGCTCACTTTCAGTCCGTATTGTTAAATAGTTGGTTATTCCTCTTCTCAGTGGATGTAGTTCATTTCTGCTGATCTTCCCTCAATGCTGTTTTTATTTTTAAGTTCAGTTCAATACTATTTCTTTTAAATGTAAAATGTCCTTCATGCATACTGGCAGTAAAACGAATGAGTTTATTGACCTGCAGAGATACGAAACAATCCAACCTCCAGTTGTTGTGAATGTGACAGTTGAGAAAAGATGACTAAAAACATACAGTTTGGGTGAATCAGCAGCGTGCAGCTGGAACCTAGAGCAACCTAGAGCCTAGAGCTGGAACCTAGAGCAACGACCCAAAGTCCAGAGGTAAGTAACTGAAAAATTGAAATGAATGAATCTGATTTTAATTAAATGGAGAATCGTGGCTACTAGTGTGATGTATTGCGTGAGACAGCCACTGAAATGAAAAATAAAAGAAGCTGGAAACATGACAGCTACAAATCCAGACAAGCCAATGACTAAAACATAAAGGTGTCTGTCTCTTGTCCACATGCTGACTGAAGCTTTGCATGATTTCAATGCAACAGAGAGTCCATGTTAGCAGGCTGATGCATAATCAATAGGACAAGCACTCTGCAAATAGGGTTTTAACTTTTTCTGAGTTGGCTGAAGAATGCGTGTCGAGCGGTGAACAGAACAGAAAAAACACAACAGCTGAGATTCTGACTTTTTTCCTGCTGATCCATCCATCTGGGATCCATAGAGAGAAACCGAGCTTTATGACAGAAAACATGTGAGTATTTCACATTGCTCTGAAACTAAAATAGAGAAAGTGAATGATGCTGATTGAAATATATGTGTCATTTATCTAATGTGAGTGCAGACGCTGATCTGCTCTTCTTCTCAGTAGTTTGTTGTTTTTAAATGTCGCGGATTTGTCTTGCCGATCCAAAGTAAAATGATGGCTCGGTCGAAAAATTCAGTGTGTTGATTTTTATTTACACCCGATTCCCATACCACAGTGAAAAAAGGCACAACATTTATAATCAGGACCAAAAAAAAAAAAGTATATACAGAGTTTCACAGACTTACTCTGATAGCCCCCCCAGCCAAGCATACCTTCTAAGTGAGCCGAGCCCCCCTTAAATACTCCTTAGCCTCTCCCCTGGGTAAACCTAATAACAAATTATGGAGTTTTAGCGTGACCTTAAGAAAACTGTACTAAAAGTCATAAATTTGACATCCATGAAACATGTCAATAAGTCTCCCACAAGGCTGTTACCCATTTTGAATGTAAGTCCAGGAATACTACTATATCCTTGATAATGGTGCTGTCTGCTGTGCTGTGAGGTTCTGAAGCGCGCCACCAGCGCTATTTATAGTGTGACCAGGTTTAGCCCACGAACCCGAGGCAACCGAAGGCAGCAGCAGCAGGTGAGTGTGTGTGAGTTGGGTGTTCGAGTGTGCAGCAGTTCATGTCATTTGATGTCATTTGTTTCTAGTGGTGAATGTAGATGTCACATGACATAATTTCCAGGTGAAAACTGAATTGTGTTCCAGTTTCATCACACCATAGAAAGTCTGTAAAAAACTGATTTTGTTGTAGTTGTCAACGAATGACAACACATTTTGTGCCTCCTAGTACAACTACAGTGTAACAGTTGTGTGTGGACAAATCATTGAAATGATTGATGAAATGATGATGAAGACCCGAGTGAACAAAACAGTTTGGTCAGTTAACACTTTTTTTTTATATGTTTTTTAATTATTTCACATACAGTGTTTCCCTGGTATATGGTACCTACCTATACATGCCAATACAGAGTAATTCACACACAGTATTATATTATTCAGTCACAGCTATACAATCTCCTCAATTCTTATCCAGTTCTTCCTATAAGCTTCTGGTAACAAAACGTTCTCATAGCCCTCTTTTATCCTCGCTGTCACTGACTCTCGCTAACATTTGTTCATATGATGCAATTTCTGCTATATTTTCAATCCACTTTTTATAGTCTGGTGGACATGTACTCTTCCATGACCTAAGGATAATCCGGGCTGCCATAGCCGTCCCGACCTTTATGACTGCAAAATATTGTTTTGACACTCCCATTATTTGTGATTGGTCGCCCAGTAAGCATAATCTTGGAGAGACTGGGATCTCAATATCCAGAGCTTTCCCTAAACGTTCTAATACTTTTACCCAAAATGGTTGTATCAGACTACATTCCCATAGAACATGTAGGAAAGTCCCTGCCTGTGTACCACATTTCCAACACAGATTATCAGGTAAAAAACCCATCCTATGGAGTCTAGACGGGGTGAAGTAGAACCTATGTATTAGCTTATATTGAGTAAACTTCCCTCTAGCCTCCCTGATGTATTTTCCTGAGTTTGGGCCTTCAGAGTGAACGCTGGCGTGATTGTCGCCGCTGCTCTCCGGTCTGTCTGTCCTGCATGCAACAGTTTTTTGACCATTTTCTTCCAAGTTTTCAATTGGATTATTATACCAGCTGGCTTCGTACTACAACAAAGGAACTACGATTGTTGCCGGTGTTGTGCCAAAAAGCGACTCCCTGCCAGAATCTGACTTCGGACAGTTTACAGCTGCCAGAAATTGATTACCGGACAAATACTGTTACCGACGGGATGCCTCTTGCCTAAATATGACTGGATGTCATTCTGGACCATCAGAATATAAACACTGGAGCACAATGAACTACGCTGGACTCTTTAAAGGAACGTTACAACACAAAATAGGAATTCTCTGCTGCCAGAAATTGGCAGTTAAAAAGGACGACTAAGGACAAACTGGACCCCCTTACCCTGGATTTACACCGGCTGCGTGTGCGTTGCGTCTCCGATCCGGCACGGCACCGGATCAAATACGTTTCCATTGTAATCAATGTGTCCATTTACATCGACTGCGTTGCGTCTCCGATCCGTCCCAGCTCCGTCAGTCCGGAGCACTGCGTCGCAAATACGCAGAGGTTCTATTTCTGACGGATGCCGGAGCTGTGACGCATAAATCCAGCGCGCGGGGCAGGAAGTCCAACACAGAAACAAAATAAATATCCGGTTACTTTTCACAATAAAACGCTCGAAGTTGACGCCAGATTGTATTTCACACAATTTCACCAGTACTTTCAACACAGTACATTTATTGAGACTATTTATTTATGAACGAGCTACTTTCCCATGGTAAAAGCACAAAACACCGAAAAAAAAGTCAAACACAAGCAAGTCCGACTCTCCTCTGTGTCTCCCACTTGGAGACACTTGGGTTTCTTCCTGGATTTATCACACATACATGAAGTTTCGCGCGATTATACGTGTTTTCACCGCGCGAACTTGTCGGTCACGTGACTGACGGACCGGAGCCACAACGCAGTAGAAACTCATCCGGTGTAAATGGACGGAGCGCGCTGACGGAGCAAAGACGGATCGGAGACGCAACGCAACGCACACGCAGCCGGTGTAAATCCAGAGTTACAGTTTGCTTATCAAACAGGTAAGGGTGTAGAAGATGCCAAACTCCGCATCCTCGACAAAGCATACAAGCATCCTAAATCTTATGCAAGGATTTTATTTGCTGACTTTTCTTCCACTTTTAACAAAATGCAACCTCATCTTTTAATAGGCCGGCTTGCTTCTTATTTTCATTTACCTGACCAGCTTTTATTGTTGCTTTTAAATTAAAAAATTAAAATAAAAAAAATTAAATTTAAGTTTTTAGCTGACAGGAAGCAGCAGGTCTTAATAAATGGAGTTAAGTCTAGTGTGGTGGTGTCAAACACAGGTTCACCCCAGGGCTGTCTTCTGTCTCCCTTGCTTTTCATTTTGTATACAGACAGTTGCAGGTCTACACAAGAGGGCAGTTACCTGGTTAAATTCTCTGATGACACAGCGCTGTTATCACTCCTTTACAATTCTGAGTCTGACCATGGTGGTGCCCTCACTGAGTTTGTTAACTGGTGCGATGATAACCTCCTTGACTTAAATGTTGCAAAAACTAAGGAAATTATCATTGACTTTAGAAAAAATAAGCCAGAACCTCTAGTCAGCTCTATTCACAACCAGGATGTCGAAATCGTAGATAAATAAATAAATACAGAGGAACTATATTTGATGTGCAACTCAAGTTTGATGTAAACACAGACTCAAGTGTCAAGCGTGGTTAGCAGAGAATCCACCTTTTACGAAAGCTGAATTGTTTTGTTTGCAGCTCAGTGCTTTGTGTTTTTTACTAGTCATTTATTGAAAGTCCTTTAACTTTTTCTTTTATCTGTTGGTTTAATGGCCTATCAGTGAAGGACAGGAACAGCCTGGGTCACATTGTAAATGTCTGCTCCAAAATAACTGGTGTCCAGCAGAAAAACTTGCAGTCCCTCTGGGAGAAACGCGCGGCCCAGAAGGCAAGAGATATCTTTAGGCAATCTGACCACATCTTGTCCAGGCCTCAGGTCGACGCTTTATAGCGCCCCCCAGGAAAACAAACAGATACTCCAAGTCCTTCATTCCCTCTGCAATCAGGCTGCTGAACGCTGACAGTAACGTTTTTAAATGATTATATTTAAGAAACCTTGATCTGTCAAGTGCGTCTTTCATGTCAAGACTCTTGTGTGAGTAACTGCCTGAGCCATCTTATTCTATTTATTTCTTTATTTGTTTATTTATAATGTACTAAATTATGTAGCACTGATCTGGACCGCAGTTCTGGTTCTCGTGTGCACCTCTTCCTCATATACTGTCGTACTATCTCTGACATGTCGTCGTATGCTACTGCTGCAAGTTGGTGTTTGTGTTGTGTGGTGTTTGTATCTGTACTCTAGGGTAGACTGGAGAAACTGAATTGCCTTTTTTTAGAACAAAAAGTTGTCTGAATCTGAATCTATGTTGCTGTGCCTACCCCTAACTGCTGTGGTCTACCTCCTTTCGGTGGAAAGCACCTGCATATCAAGCAACTACTGTTGCTAGAAAACCCACGGCCCCCTCCCTCCTGTTAAAGCTGATGCTTTTGGTCTGTGAAACTCACTGTTATCGGCAGTAACCTCAGACTCTCCCATAAGCAAAACACGAAAGTTACCTCCAATCCAAAGTTTTACACACACGTCTTCATTACATTCAATAGTAGATGTTATTATTGTTGTGTCTTCTGGTTTTGTGGAAACCCCTCAGCCTCCTTGATGTTGCGGAGCACCTTCTTCTCCCCCTTCCAAGTTATGAGAAGCTTTGCGGGATAGAACAGCTTCGGGATTGCGCCGAGATCTTCGAGTTTCTTCTTCGGAGGGAGAAACTCCTTTCTTTTTCCCATCACTTCTTGGCTTCCTTCCTCGAAGAATGACAGTTTGCAATCCTCCCACTGGATTCCGTGGTTCTCTCGCACCTTCCGAAGCACTGCCTCTCGGGCAGCCGGGCGTAGGAGCCGTATCAATACGGTTCTCGGTGCGTTACCTGGCTCTGGAACTTTACTGGCCCCCCGATGCACACGTTCAATTTTGAAGCTGTGTCCTGACAGTTCGAAACCTTGCATTAGAATCTTCTCCACGCACTTCACCAATACATTCGCATTTTCTTTGCCTTCTTTCAGCCCCACCAATCTGATGTTCCTCCGCTTATATTTCTCCATCTCTTCCCTCATCGCTTCCACTTTCTTTTTCATCACTTTCTCCCACTTTTCTCCAGATCGCCACATTTGCGTCTTCTACTCTTATAATGCGCTGTTCAGTGACATCTTTCCACTTCTCCATGGTTTGTATAGAAGACTTCAGCGCTTCCACCGTACTTTGAAGTGATGCGATATCTGCCCTTATGTCTTCTTTCATCTCCTTCACGTCTTCTTTAAACTTCCGAAACGAGCAGCGGTTGGGGTTTTGCAAAGCCTCTTAGGTCCCATTTTTCATGTGTCCGGAAGCTTTATGAAAATGAATTGTTCACTTTATCTGTTTCCCTAACATTATTTGCGTGTAGGATGCTTAAATTCTAACTATAGACAACGTGTATTACTTATGTGTTTTGCCTGTCAGGACCTCTCTCAGTGTGCCATCTTTTGCCAGTGGTCCCACGTGAGTTAATTAGCCATGTTAGGTGAGTTAGTTCTGACACCACCTTGGATTCTGTCCGAGACCATATACAACACTGGAGAATGTTCCTTACTGACTTCCTGTCACATGAATGGCAAGTAGAACACACATATATATACATATATATATATTTATATATTTGGACCGGCAGTCAAACCCCTGAAACGTTTTTGAGAAA
Source organism: Aeoliscus strigatus (assembly GCA_901007665.1). Taxonomy (NCBI): domain Eukaryota; kingdom Metazoa; phylum Chordata; class Actinopteri; order Syngnathiformes; family Centriscidae; genus Aeoliscus; species Aeoliscus strigatus. The sequence continues at coordinate 7,105 of CAAKHB010004217.1, forward strand.
CTGTAACTCAGTGAAAGCAGGTTCAGTCCAGTGCTACAAACGTTGGTGTCATTGGTACATCTGGTCCTCATCTGTTGCTCCTGTATTTGCTCTGGGACAAAGGTTCTTTTTCAGGTATGTAAGATGTCAGCTTGGTAAAGAAGAACATGAAGTAATCCACTTTCCCCAAATCAGCCAGATGGACAGAAGCTGACCATAAGGCTTTTTAATAATCTAAGTCACATCAGCTGAAGCCAAGATGTCTTATTCTAGCCAGATGGCTGCGAGTCCTCGCTGAGCTGAGATGTCAGATTATTCTGTGAACTGCTGGAAGCTGCTTGGCTGAGGACATGTCTGCTTTTTTCCTCAAGAGAATAAAAAAGTACAGGGTCTACAATATGACAAGACAAATGTTTTTTGTTGTTTTTCTGTATTAACAAGATAATTATCTCATTAATCAGAGAAACAGCAGAAGACTTTTTGTCAAGTGAATACAAAAATACTACATACTGTTCAACACTTTGAATATCAAACGAAACATTTCCCTTTCTGAAGATCCATCCATGACTCATCACTTTTGTCAAGGTCTTTGTTGTCTTTAAACAATTACAAGTAAAGCAAAACAAGTAAAGCATTAGACAAAAGTCTAAGGAAAACAATCCCAAATCCACAAGATAAAAGACACAGGAACACATGACATACAGGTCATACATGACAGCTTTATTTTTATCATTTTATTTTCAATTAAATGATCTTCGAACACTTATGTATCATCAACTTCATAACTCGTCAAATAGGTTTCCTCTATGTAAATGTGTTTTTGTACCTTCATGTTACTGAACTACCTGTGATTGTCATATTGGATGTAGCTGGAGGTCAAAGTTCCAGGATTCATTAGAACACTGCAAAACACATTTACTTTAAAGTTCTTTAAAGTTTTGTGTCCAACCAGCTGCAGTTTGTGAGCTTTCCCATCAGTCTTTGGTTTCTGAGATGGAGTTATGGTGTATATTAACTTTTAGAAATTAGTAAAAGAGTATGCTGAGTTTCTCCAGCGCTGTGTATCTGCCTCCTCAAGTTGCAGAAGAAGGGACAGAGAAATTGAGAAGCAAGTAAGGGAAGATAGAGACGGATGTTCCAGCCATGGAGTTTTGGCTGAAAGTGGGTCAGCAAGTAAGACAAAGTTTAAAACTGACACACCAGCTCAATGCTGCTGCCACTTTTTTCCACCCCGTTTTGGTATAGCAGAAAATAAATCCAAGAGAAAGTTTAAGACAAAAAACTGTGTGTGTGTGTGTGTGTGTGTGTGTGTGTGTGTGTGTGTGTGTGTGTGTGTGTGAGAGAGTGTTCATGTGCGTGTCTGTTGGGGGATGGGTGGGCAGAAAAAAAACAGTGTTTAGATATTATGTAAATTAAATAGTTTAAGTTTGTGAAATGAATTTGCTTTAACCCCAAGAAGTAGTTGTCTGCACTGAATGGCCCTTCAGATCAGAATTAGAGAATCTACAATTTACTAAATTCCAAGGTCACTGCATAATCATATTTGAAATTATCCAAGCAGGATTAAAAGAGAAATATTTAAGTATATTTCAAGAGTTACCTATATCCTGAAAGCACAGTATAAAAAACTTAAATGACATATTAGAAAAAGAATACTGATCAAAATTAGAGAACACTTCAGGATGCTTCCTAGTTATTGGTGTTAATCTGGCACCTGGTGCTTATTTCCTCGTTTACCTGACAACCCCTATGTAACTGGCAGCCAAACTTCCAGTTTCTCTGACTCTGCAAGATGGTGAGCCGTTCTAAAGTGACCGAAACCCTCGGGCAGCGCGTTGTCCAGCTGAAGGCCAAAGGGATGACCCTGTCAGCCATAGCAAGACAGGTTGGTCGTTCCAAATCTGTGATTTCAAGAATATTGCATCTTTACAACATCACAAACTCATTCAATTCCCCCAAGAAGGCTGGTCGTCCACGAAAGACAAATGCAAGAGAGGACAGGATAATGCGGAGGATGTCAATGGGCAATCGTTTCAACACTGCAGCTGGGATTGCTTGCCAGTTTAGCGCTGAACACGGTAAAAATCTGTCTCGTCATACAGTGTCTCGACGTTTAAGAGCATTTGGACTGAAAGCCCACTCCGCAGTGACCAAACCTCTCATTAGCATAAAGAATCAAAAGGCTCGACTAACCTTTGCTGAGGAGCACATTGTGTGGACAGAGGCGAACTGGTCCAAAGTTCACTTCAGTGAAAGTTTGATTTGTTTGGGTCTGATGGGAATCATTATGTTCGGCGAAAAACTAGGGAAAGACTGAACCCAAAGTGTGTGAAGAAGTCGGTGAAAGGTGGGGCATGTATTCTGCAGCAGGAGTTGGGCAAATGTAAATGTAATGCAAATGTTTACAAGAACCTTCTTCAACAACATATGGTTCCTTTCCTGCGTTTATCACCCAGTCAGACAATGCTCCCTGTCACACAGCAAAACAGGTGAAACAGGTCCTTGAAACTGAAAACACTGAAATAATGAAATGGCCTGCCCAGAGCCCTGATCTGAACCCAATAGAGAACCTCTGGAAAATCCTTGGTGACAAAGTTATGGCCAAGAAACCCAGTACAGTCACTGAACTGTGGAAAAGACTGGAAGAAGAGTGGACCAAAATCACACCAGAGCAATGTGAGAGACTAGTGATGTCCTGTGGCCGCAGATGTGCTGAAGTCATTCAAAGCAAAGGGCTGTACACTTCCTATTAATTGCTGACTGTTGTAACCTTCAGAAAATTCTTTTTTCCATGCTACTGTTGTTGTTCTAATTTTGAACATTGTTTTCTTTAAACAGTTTTTGTTCAAACACCTTGACTATTTTGTAAAAAAATGTTTTACTTGCATGGTATAGCCATAATAAAAACATATTTCAACTGTTGAGTGTATATGATTTCATTGCAGAAAAAAAAGTTCTTTATAAATTCTCTAATTTTGATCTCCAGTGTATATTAAACTTGTAGTAATTCATATGTGATATAATTTAATGCTTTATGTGAATTATATTATATATCATAATAATTATGATCATATCACAAAGAAACATGACACACAACCCTACGAATTCAATGTAGCGAACAAAAGGTGATACTCCCATTGAGGTGTTAAGTACCAAAAGAACATAAAGAATCAGAACTGAAATCTCCCAGAAGGGGTAACAAACATTTTGGATAATCTAAACATAAAGCGCAAAGCTAAAGCTAACAATGGGATATCGAAAATAACAATGCTATGAAAAGTTAACTAAACAACTCAGGTATTCACTCAAGGACAAGACAGACTATGGATCAGGGATGCTTTCTCGGGTCATAAGACAACAAACTGGCACAAAACAAAAGACTTGACAGGCTTAAATAGGGAGAAGGGGAAACAGGTGAAACAAATCAGGTAATTAAGGGGGGAAGGGCAAGGTGGCAGAAATGACAACACAAACAGACTTCCGATGCTGGGGAATTGGCAACACTGTGTGAACGGTGTCATTTCCGCCCTTCATTCATGAGGCTTCCCCCTCTTTTTTGATTATTTTTTTGCACTTTGCTCCTGATCATTTCTAACACAGCTCTATCAGGATGATTTTATTCAGACTGTAGGTGCCAGATAGCATCCTTCTTTGTGACATCTGGGGAGTCCGATGAGGTGGTATGTGAGGGAAGTAGTAAAATCAGCTGTTTTACCGGCGGAGTGTATGAATGAACTAGGAGGGTGAGGGGGGGACGCTTCTACTTTTTGCTGACCTGTAGCTCATTTGCTCACTCACTATCACTGTCTTTTTTAAGGTTTTTCGTGGGTTTCACTGTTTAGGTTTTAGCCTTAATAAATGAAATGAAACGGCATACATTGGAGCCTATAGTTTTCATTGTTTAGCCCAAGTGGAAGTGCGTCCAGCAAATACCCTTTGTCCCCCTTGTTCAGCCTTCTGGCGACTGGGTTTTGATAGTCACTTAATACAGACAATCAACTTGGTATTCAACGCTAAAGTTGAAAGCATTAGTGTTTTTATGTTTGTTCTTTTATCTGGGAAATAAAGGTAAATGTAATGTTTTTGAGGGATTCACGGATGTTGTTGATTAATTGAGGCATTAATGAGCAACGTACACATTTACACAGTCTGAGATGCGTTGCCATACGCTTTGGCGTCTTCTGGCAGCTTCCATGGTGTTTGCCTTTTAGAACTTAATCACTGAGACAGTAACACTGATAATCGTAAAACTGCAGGGGATAGCATTTGTGGTGATTTAAACAGAATTAATGTTAGCTTAAACTCTCAGACACACTGTAGCAAAGCATGCTGGGAAACACACACATCCGCCCTCCCCAACATGCTACACTATAAAAAACACCTACAAACGTGATATAATCAAAATATACATAATTAGCTCATTAGCATTAGCTAAAAAACATCTGTTAAATGGTGTTATACAGACACACAAACAGCAGATGTTGGAATGCCTTTGGAGCTGCAGGTGATGGCAAATGTTTACTGTGCCACTTTGCTATCACTTTCTAAAAATGGAACTACAATCCCCAAATCCTGGTTTATGAGTTGCACTTTTCCATGAGGCCCTTGAGCTTTGGTTCAGTTCACATTTGTGTTTTTTGTTTGGTGATATACTGGTTATGCTGAATTCAAGTGAGTGTCACAGCATCAGGAAATCTCGGCTGTGAGTAGCAGCGCACAGCTATAACAGTTGTACCTGTGTGATATGGACAACGTGAAATGAAAGGTGGATGGAGAAAGAAAAAAAATCTGTCTCTGGAAAGCAAATGAGGGTGTTTACGATGCATACGTCTTTGTCCTGCTTGTTAACCTGTGAGAAATGTGTTTGGTGAGTGGATGACATTCAGAGCCTCCGGTGATCAATGACCGGTTCCCTCATTATCATCCAAATGGACAATTATAGCTGCGTGCAGAAACACACACAAACATACCCGAAAACACAGGTGACAGGTGCAATCATGTAAAATGGAATCATTCATGCACGAACATCAATTTCAATTCAGGTGATAAACATAGAAATTGGTGCTGGGAGAGGTTTATTGTATTTTTCTTGTCCTTCCTGTTGTCCAATCATCTCTTCTGTCCCATCTCCATAATACATCTCGCCTATATTTGTCTTCCTGTATCACTCATTCCATTGCCCCTTTCTCTGTCCGTCTTAGGGGACCGAGGACGAAGCGGCTGGCAGCTCCTGCAGTATGTCCCTGGTGGAAAGTAAGTCTGTTTTCCCAGTGCTGTTCATTCAGACCTTGTTTCATGTTCCTGCTCTATAAACACTTGTTGATGACGGCAAGCTCGTCCCGGGCGCAAGTCCAACCCACTCTGTGTGCTAACAAGCACGCCATATGTCCTTGTGTACAGGAGCGTTGAGCAAAAAACAAAAATGCATTTATGTTGAGAGGGTTGATCGATCTGAGACACTGTTGTTCCTCGTCCCATTCATGAAATGTATCTGCATTGATTGTTGGTGGGTTCACTGCAAATCCAATTATGCCTGTGTTCAGATGCTTCCAGTCATATCCAGGACTGCTTTGCATTTTGTGGCCACTCAGACTGCAGATTCTCAAAAAGCCTGACTCATCTGTCATTCCGATTTCCAGAATGCAAAGGGCCTTTTTTTGTGTGCTTGTTGGTTTTTTTCTGTAACAGCGTTACAATTGTTACAGCAGACGCATTAATGTTCTACAACAAAGCTAATGGCACATTTCCATCCATTAAATGATTGTTGTGTTTGTTCCGAAACACAGAACTTTAGCTGTAAAATATTTGTGAACACTGTTTCACGTTCATTCCTTATTCTGCAGTAGAACTGAAATGATTCATTGAGTAACTTGGTCATAACAAATTATCAAGGAAAAAAGACGGCGCTAATGACCCTAAAGGGATGCTAACACCACTTACGCAGAAGAAGACCAGCAGTAGTTTTTGAATGTACAGATGATGTGAACATACTGAGGTTAAAGAAAAGATTTCGTCTCTGAAAGCTGCTAAAGAGTCCAACAGTGACTGTTCTCCTGACTGTCCAATTATTGATGGTGGCTGGAGACACCCAGGAGATGAGGAGGCTGTCCCATGGGTCTTGTAGATAAGGAGTCTATCCCATGGATCCTGGAGATGAGGAGGCTGTCCCATGAATCCTGGAGATGGGGGGAAGAGTCGGTCGTCCCAGGGTCGGCAGGCCCAGAAGTAACAGAAACTGCAGATTGGAGGGAACCAAACCTCCGGGAGAGAGGAGTTAGATAGTCCTTCGATGCTGAGCGGTGCTCCTCCAACTTTGCCATTTTCTTTCTAATCTATGATTTCTGTTTATGTTTGTGTGTCTCTGAGTTGTACCATGGCACTGACCCTTACGTTTTAGCAGTTTTTCTTTCATAGGGGCCATTAAGTCTAATATAACATGCATTGAGCCTGCAGAACAATCAACAAGACTGTCAGTTTGCATATGAAGCCTTCACTGTGTGGTGCAGCTGAAATTAGTTAAGAACAGAGGGAGTAGCTTCCTTAAATTTAGTTACATTACTGTCTAAGAGGCATCTTGTAATCTTGTAAATATAGTTTTCCTAATTGGTTGGAAATCTAACAACTCAAATTCATTATTCACATTATTGGATGGTGGTCAGATAATAACCTGGCCTAGCGACCTCTCTGACCTCATTACCAGGGCCCTGCGGCCCTCCTATTGACTGTACCTGTGTCCCTCACCACCGGCCTCCAGACCCCCTGTACGGTATCTTAAAGATACAACTGTATCTTTAACATCATAACCATTGACCTAAGCAGCACCAGTTTTGTCATTGCGCCCCGGAGCAACATCTGTTTCCTTGCTGTTTTTTTCATCAAACCCCTGAATGGTGCCTGACTCATTGCTGTCCAAGCCCCCGGTGCCCCAGTTTTTTCCTTGTGTTTCTTTTTGTGATTTCTTAGAATCATGATCTCCATTGATTTCATTGGTTACTTCTTCCATCTGACTTTTTCTTGTAAGTTGTGCTGCCTTTTTATTTTAATCATTGGCTATTCATGAAAAGACTTTTTAAGTTTAGTTTTTGTCTCCTGCCCCTTTGTGTCCTTGGGTCTTCCTATTTCCAAACTGTGACATGAAGAGCCAGAGCCACATTTAGAAAGCGATGAATCTTCAACTCAAGTGGCAAATAACAGTACGGCCATCTGACATGGTTGGTCTTTGAAAGAAACTCAGATTTGTTTCCTGTTGATGTCAAAGACTATTTAATCTCATGAGAAGCAATGGCACTAAATATGGCAAAATTAAACTAGTGAAAAGCACAAAGATTATCAAAATATATTGTGGCAATCTTGGGTTATTGGAAGGAAACTCAGCTCTGTGCACCTGTACTTCAGGAAACGTAGATCTCAGTGACAGGCCGTGCATTTCGCACCCAGGCCTTCAGTTGCTATAGAAACCATCTTATTAAGCAGAAATGCAGTATAAGGGACTGTTGCATCACATACTGTAGGTAATTCATGTAGCCAGAATAAATGCCTTTAATGAAGAAATAAGGTTCACAAGTCTCATACAACACACATAAAAGCATCAATAATAACCTTGTGAAATGGCAATATTTACGAAAGATTTACACCTGATTATCCTGATTATTTGTACACTAAATCCCCCCTCTCTTTCCTCAAGAAGAGTTCAATTACTCTGTCGTAGAGATTATCCATGCGTTTTAGGACCATCAACCTTTTCTATGACACAGACTGTCTGTGTTTTTAACATTTCCCTATATTTCCTATACCTTCTCCTCGTGGAGCTCCGTTTCACTGTGCACCTAGTCGCTCAGGTGTAGCTCCACTCTACTTTCGGGTGGACTCTGCAGAGGTCCGTGCAGACTCAAAGCGAATGTCCGCAAGTCTCGTATGCGCAAACCGCAACATTACTACCGCTCCTTGGAAGTATAACAGAAAATAAACAACACAAAATGACATTTCACTGGAAACTACTCGCCAATGGAAGCTCTGATGACTGTGGACATTCCGAGTCCACTCCGCTCTCAGACACTGGAGTCTTTTCCAGACTATGACATTTTTGCTATCTTTGGAGCTGCCCGACCTTTCTTAACAATGTCCAGATTTTCTTGAAAAGTCTGTCTTGAAAATAGCTTGTATGGTGACAAAACCGCTATTAAATCAATTCAGCTATATTTTTTGCGCGTTCAACAGGTGCCGTTTGCTGGCTATGGTTTACACAGTCTATGACTGTCCAACCAAAGGGAGTGAATATGACGACACAGTCACCGTACGCCTGCTAGAAGGCCTTGGCGTCCTCAACTCACAATCTGATTGGTTAACGCAACAGTTTGGTTGACACTTATTCTATGCTACAGGACCTGCAGAACTGATTCTGAAATGTAATTGGATGAGTACATTTGGTTGAAAATACATATTTGGAAGCAGCACCACCAAGGGATAAGCTATGAAAGGAACAGACCATTAGGGCTTATTTAATACATATTCATGGCAATTGTAATTAACATAAGTCTGTTACTCAAATATTGTTTAGGCCTGCAGTGAAAGCCTTGAAGGCCCTGATAGCCCACCACTGGCAGATCTTTATTATGCTCTCACACCAACAAACACATGAAAGCAGGGAGGTCATCAGCCAACCACAGCCTCACTCATGGTGCCAAGTGCTCTTTTCAGTTATTTTCTAACTGTCAAACATTCTGTAGCAAAGCATGCTGGGAAGCCTCACAACCCTCCCCAACACGCTACACTGCCCCCTCCTAGATGGTTAGCTGTCCTCAGTAACCCATGCACCCATGAAAAAGTCCCTGAAGTGCTGTCGCTGTGTGGTCTCAGAAGTGGAGTGGGCGAGTGGATGGGCTGATCCTCAGACCCCATCTCTGCCTCAGGTTGGACCAAGTGATGGTAGGGTGCGAGCCTGTCACGGTGGAGCACCATTACACTGTTCCTTTTGCTCAGCCGCACCCTATACACCAAGTCTGACAGTCTCTCGAGCACAGTACTAGGTCCCAAACACTGGCTCCTGTACAACGGGAATCATAAGTCCGCTTCTGCCGCAACCTAGCATCAGAGAGGGCCTTCCTGGTAATCTCATGCACCAGCTGAAGCTGTTCTCTGAGACTATAAAGGTAGTCCAGGCCAGGTGCACCCTCCAGCTCTGGCTCAGGAGGGGGCCCGAACACCAAGTCCACACGAGTGGCCAAACATGAGAACTGCAGGGGTGCATTTTGTGGATTCCTGAAACGCCGTCCGGTACGCCCACAGAACCAAAGGTAGGTGTCGGTCCCAGTCTCAGGTCTCGCGGTCAGGATTGCAAGCTGGGTGGCCAGGGTGTGGTTGAAGCATTCAACCAGTCCATCCCTCTGGGGGTGCAATGGTGTAGTGCGGGTCTTCTTGATGCCGAGCCTCTGGCAGACCTCACTGAACCCTTTAGCTTCGAAGTTCCGTCCCTGATCACTGCAGTTCCTCTGGTATACCAAAGCGGCACCAGGCCACCAGGATGTAGCGGTTCCCTTGGTCAGAGGTAAGAAAGGGACCGTGGATGTCTACACCCACACGCTCCTTTGGGGCCCCCGACCTGTACTGCTGCAGGGGAGTGTATGAGTGCTGAGTTGGCCGGTTATTAGCGGTGCAAGAGTCACACCGATGAACATAGAGCTCTACATCCTGACGACACCTCGGGCAGTAGAATCGTGACCGGAGCCAGTGTAGAGTCTTGGCCACTCCGAAATGGCCTGCCCACACTGAGCCATGGACAAGCTGAAGGATCCTGGAGTGTAACTGGCGGGGAACCAGGAGTTGGAAGACATCCCGGTGACCCCCAGGGGTCTGCCAGCGACGATGGAGGAGGCCATCACAGATGGTGAGGTTGGTCCACTGGGCATAGAGGTCCTCGGTACCAGGTCCAGTGCTGACACTGCATTCCATGCTGGTCATCGGCCGGTCCCTAGCCACTCTAGGACCTGAGAGAGGACAGGGTCTTGGCTCTGGTCAAGCTGGATCTGCTGGGGATCGATGGTTTCTGATAGGGAATTTATATGTTATCATCTGTGTTTGTCACGATGCCATGTATCGTACTTAGACCTCACTGCTGATGACATCATTATCATCAGCTGGCTTAAACTATTTTGCTTTGTCCTTGTACAACTCTGTCAGCTATGCCCTACAGAATAGTTACCATGCCGCACACTATCTTGTACAAGTAATAATAATGCATTTTATACATTTCATGTTTCTCTTCTCAGGTTGTCAATCTGCTGTAGTTGCTTTGTCTTTCTGTTGTCTGTCCATTGTCTGTCTGTGTCATTCCCACACCCGCTTTTTTTTTCCTCCCCTCTCATTCTCTCTTTCCCTTACAATTCAATAAAAGTTTAAGAAATGGTGGAGCTTCTGCCATAAGCTAGGTGCAGTGAGCTCCACACAGCATCCAGCAATCCATGCTGATCGTCAAATTGTCGGACAGGACAGGTGAAAAAAAATAATACATTTTATTTTTAAAAAATTGCCTTTCTGGACACCCAAGCACACTGTACAAAGGGATTAAAACAATAAGAGCAAACAGACACAATTAACACATAAACACATGGGGAATAAACACTCTGAAATCGCTTTTCACAGGTGGGGTAAAGTGTCACAGCCTCAGAACCCAGATGAAGTGTAGTTCCACGAATGTCCACCACAGCCTCCCACTTCGCCAGCAGATCCAGCCCGATGATGCAAGGGTCTTGTATGTCGGTCACCCAGAACTTGTGATTAACTTGTGATTGTGCATGGTCCACCAGGGCTCTGCATGGAGAGCCATTAAGGGTAAAATTCAGGTAAAGTCCATTTATCTGGCCCAGGCGACAGACGCCACTGTGACTCATTGAGGAGGGAGGATGAGTTGTGGGTGACAGTTCCCCCTGATGAGGAGGGGTTGTAATGCTGCTTCTTGGCAGCGTCATCAGTAGGAGGGAGATGGGTACCCCTGAGCTCTTCTTTGGCTGGTTGCCCAAGCTGCGATCTCCTGCTGTTGGCCGGGGGGAGGTGCCTGCTCCATCAGGGAAGCCAGTGGTCTCTTCTCTCCAGTGGCTCCTTGCAGGCGTCGCCTTCCTCTGCTTTTGATTCGCCCCTTGCTTGGCCTCCAGACAACTGATGAGATGATCTATTTCCCGTCATTGCCATCCTGGATCCCAATTTTGACACACTTGTGGCAATCTTGGTTTCTTGTAAGGAAACTCTGGTCAGGTCTGTGCACCCCTGGACTTCAGGAAACAGCTCTTTATTATTCTCTCATTCTCTGTTACACATCAAAGCAGGGTGGTCATCACCCAAACACACAGCCTCACTCATGGTGCCAAGTGCTCTTTTCAGTTATTTTCTAACTGTCAGACACACTATAGCAAAGCATGCTGGGAAGCCTCACAACTGCCTTCCCCAACACGCTACAATATTTAGGGAAATCACAAGAAGCTTGTGCTACTTAAAATGGACCAGACTCAGTGAATAGCTCCCTAAACTCTAGTAAATTGAACACATCAAATCTAAGAAGTGTACAACCTCCTACAACCTATGATTGCTAATTCAACTGTCTAGCCCAATGAGCAGCGATGGCTAACATGTCTCTGGGGTCATCAGGTGCGAACCTCCCTTCAACAGTGTTTCGTCTAGTTGGTCCCACAACACCTCCAGGAGGCTAGACAGTGATCACTGGCGTCCCAGAGTCACTCCCCTAATGCCAGCCATCGCTGCTCCTCCTACAACCACAAACAACACTATCTTCACTATCAGGACAAAACACACCAGCAGATTCGGCACACAAACCCACCTAAACATTTCCATTCTGTTTTGCAATACTAATGTTTTCTGAAAGTGGTGGCCATTTTGGGTGAGGAAGGCAGAGGCAGGGAGAGACGTATAATAAAGAGTTGAAAAAATTGATTAATTCAATTTACTTTCATTATTTTTTTTTTTGACAAGTCGTCAATATAACCGCCCTGTCCTGCTGCTGCCGTGACAAGTGGAACCACAGTATTGTTACGTGATCGGCACCTGCAGGAGCGTCACTGTCTCTCCTCTGCTAGCGTCGACCAGACAGTTTGAATACTCCTTGGTATAAGGAATCTTCAAAAGCCTCCAAAGGTGAACAACCCTGAGTGCTGGGACAGAACCAACAAGCTCCATATCTGTTGCACATGTTCCCGCGAGTAGTTCTCTCACACACGATTGTTCATTCTCCAGTGAATCTTGTTTTACCCTCTTTTTAAAGCTTCATCACTGGATTGTCTCTCAGTAGTCTGAGTCACACAAAACAGCCCAAATACGTAGTTCAGAGTAATTGTTGCTGAGAATCCAAATACTGAACTGAAGTTGTTGTTGATTCATTTGTCTCCCGATTGTATATATTTACACAGAATCATCCATAAGACGGTGACTCTCAGACACGCACAGACTCAGAGGTTTTCTAAATATTCAATAACGTGCCTGATAAGAATCAAAGAGAAATAAACGCATTCTCTCAGAGACAGGCTTTTTTAAAGGCTTTCTCCCTCCTGAGCAAATTTAGCTTCTAGTCTTTTACAGAATATGTGAATCTCATCAACAAATACACATACACACACCTAACTGCTGTGTACCATAAAGACGAACAAAAACAGAAGCAAACCGAGAACGAGAGAGCAGCAATGAGAAATGGAAAAGGAGCACATGAGATAGAGGAATAATCTGTCGGGGGGTGTTCATGCTCGGCTGAGCTGTTTGTCTGAGCTCTCACCTGGACAACACTCTTCACACCTTCACAGACGACAGAGCAGCGTCTGATGGGATACATGATGGAATCGGTGACGCTGGGCGATAAATCAGTAAAATATCAAATTTCTTCTTTCCTCAGGTCAACGTCAGTGTTCCACAGCTGATCTCCTAAAGTAGTGGCTCCTGTTCGCCGCTCAGTGCCCCAGGTGGAGGAAAACCATCCCTTGGACCATGTTTCCCTGCTGAACCGATCGAATCAAACACACTGAGAGGAATCAAAGGAAAAACAGATGAGAGAGATTAAAACTCCCTTCAGCAACTCTTGTGAGTCAATTGAGGGGTGTGTGTGTGCATGTGTGTTTGTGTGTGAGGTGAAACAGACTGAAAGACAAGTGCAGTTGATGTCGATGTACAGAAATGAATTCTGTGCATTATGTGTTATTTACAGTACAGTAACAAGGTTCCACGTTCTTTATTATCGAGACCAAAGGTGGAATTCAGATATGTATACATTTACGTGCAGTACATAAATAATATATTAATAATATAATGTATTGTGAATCCCTGAATACTGTTATTGACACGGTTCTGTCACTTGTTCTGGACTCAACAGTTGTCTCCTCAGTTGACCTGAATGAGTTGATTACTCTTTTCACAGAACAGAAATGCAAAAAAATACAAACAAACAAAAAACCAGAGGTCCTATTTAATTATTTATTTTATATTATGTAATAGTTGTCTCTTGCATTCATTCAAACAATTGTTTGTACAGTGAATTAAATTCAGAAGCTCGACTCCAGCAGCTTTGTTTGTCTTTCTGCCTCTCCTGTTCCAACGGTACATCTCTACCCTGAGTTTGTTTGTGTTCATGCTTGTCTGTTCCAGTTCTTGTTGACAGATTTTGGTGACAAACCAGCGGAAAGAAGGTTCAATGTTTCTTTCCTGCTGTCAACACAGATGTGAGAAGGAGTAGAAGTCTGGAGTGCTGGGCGTTGCATCACAACCAACCAAATCGTGCCAACTTCAGAGCTCCCGTACGCACGAATCCACAGCCACAGCTGACTTTGGCGACACTCAGAGGTGATGCTGGGAAACTGTTAAAAATGTGAAAATTCACATCCCGGGATACAAAATGCTAAACAATCAACCAACGTGGCTGCAATTAGATTAGTGGACATAAAAGCACATGCAAAGTGGTGCAGAAAATATCATCGGCGGCACCAACAAAGAGCAGAGTTACAATGACCTCCTGTCCCGCACTCAGTCAGTCGTTGAGAGGGCAATCGGGCTGCTGACGGGACGCTGGCGCTGCCTGGACAGGAGGTGCTGCTCAACAAACCTGAGAAGGTATGTCGCATTGTGATCACACTGCTATGGATTACCTTCTGCATCTGAGCAGCACCCACCCCCCATCGGACGAACCACAGGCTGGATCTGACCATGGTAACCGTCCCCGGGAGGCCATTCGGATGTATAACAGAGTTCATATAAAGAGGCAAGGACACATAATTGACGTTTTCACTAATGCATCTATTTGCGTCGCTCATCGTTAGGACATCTGTCAGGCGGTCCAGACATTGGTTGATGCCCTCTCGCAGTATGCATATGCCGGTCAGGCGGACATCGGCCACCTCCTCTAGCTCTTCCGGGGTACCCCAAGGCGTTCCCAAGCCAGCTGAGTGACATAGTCGCTCCAGCGTGTCCTGGGTCTTCCCCGGGGTCTCCTCCCGGTGGGGCATGCCTGGAACACCTCCCTCGGAAGGCGTCCAGGGGGCATCCGATACAGATGCCCAAGCCACCTCAGCTGGCTCCTCTCGATGTGGAGGAGCAGCGGCTCTACTCTGAGCTCCTCCCGGGTGACAGAGCTCCTCACCCGGGTGACAGAGCTCCTCACCCTATCTCTAAGGGAGCGCCCCGCCACACTGCAGAGGAAACTCATTTCAGCCGCTTGTATCCGAGATCTTATTCTTTCGGTCATGATCCAAAGCTCATGACCATAGATGAGGGTAGGAACGTAGATTGACCGGTAGATCGAGAGCTTCGCCTTTCGGCTCAGCTCCTTCTTCACCACGACGGACCGGTACAGAGACCGCATTAATGCGGCCGCTGCACCGATCCGCCTGTCAATCTCACTCGTGAACACGACCCCAAGATACTTAAACTCCTCCACTTGAGGCAAGGACTCTCCTCCAACCCGGAGGGGGCAGGCCACCTTTTTCCGGTCGAGAACCATGGCCTCGGACTTGGAGGTGCTGATTCTCATCCCAACCGCTTCACACTCGGCTGCGAACCGCCCCAGCGCATGCTGAGATGAAATCCGGGGGCTCCCAAACAGGACCCCCTCCGGTCCCTGGCTGCGCCTAGAAATTCTGTCCATAAAAATAATGAACAGAACCGGTGACAAAGGGCAGCCCTGCCTGAGACTAACATGCACCGGGAACAGGTCCGACTTACTGCCGGCAATACGAACCAAGCTCCTACTCCCAG
>CAAKHB010004219.1:9379-21701 GCA_901007665.1 Aeoliscus strigatus
CTCGAGAGAGCGATTACAAATCAGACAAGGACTTCCGTCCTCCCAGAGGATGTGTGTGTGTGTGTGTCTGTGTGTGTGTGTGTGTGTGTGTAAGTACAAAAAAAATGGAGGGGGTGGGGATGTATGGATCTGATGTCATGATTAAAGTGATCCCATCGAGGGAATTGGTGGGAGTGTCGTGGAAGCAGCATGGGGGCGCAGCTGAGGAAGACGGAGGGACCAAAAACATGTTGCATCTAAATGAGGATTTTCATCTCATTCGACAGAGTGATGAAGACCTTTAATAGGGTCTTTGTGTGTGTATGTGTATGTAGGTGCACCCCCCCTCCCCTTTCCATCCTACCCCGGCTGCGGCGTCTCATCCTTTTCCGTTTTGTTATCCTTCACAAATGTGCATCACAACACAGGGGATGAACGTTGTTGCCCCAGCGCACAGAGCCGACAGTCAATGGGCTGTCCCCTGCCTCCAGGGCCGCACAGCAGAGTGACAGAACACGGGGCGCGTGCTGCCTAATTAGTCTTAATGTGTGTGGTTAATGGGCTCTCATAGACGGACGGCCTTTGGAAATCACTCAGCGTAATGACCAGTCACTAATGAACGAACAAAGCATCACTGACTACTACTACGACTGCTGCCATGGGAGGTTTCTGGAGACAAACACACCCCGGTTCTCCAACAATAACAAGAAAATGTATAATCACACATTTGTTTGGTGGCTGAGACGTGTAAACAATCGATGTGATGGTGCGTCCTAGGATGTCCGAGCTCGTACATCACTGTTAAATATTTTGCATTTGCATTGAAAGTTCTTTGTTGATGAACAACACAATCAACTGAACCCAACTGAAATATGTGCAAAAACACAAAAACAGTAAAAACTGTTTTATACTGACAGATTAGACTGCATCCTGGTAGTTTTTAAAATTCTGGCAAATTTTAAAATTAAAAATACAAGTTGGATATCTGAGGAAAGCAACTACATTGTGAGTCGTCACATGCATCTGAGACAAACCGGGACAGAACTGCAGCAGCATTTAACTTAATCCTGAGAGATGCTTTTTAAAATTCAGCTTCCAACACATACGCACGAGGAGATTATAGGCTTTGTCCTGTACAGGTACAGTGGTAAACACACACACAAAAACACACACACACAGAAGGGCTGATGAGTGTTTTCTGGCAGGTAGGGGGACAGAGGGCACATGAAGTTCATAGTTAAACTTCAGTCTAAACGCCAGAACATAGTCCGAGTCAGAAAATAGAGTTAGTAATTCCCTGTAAGGAAACTGATCTGAGGGCTCAGGGGGTCACAGATCCCAGAGACATTCACAATGGACAATAGCTGCCTGCGAGGACAGCTGGGACGGAGCAGCGGACAGCAGCGCCCATGAGGAGGGATTTACTGCAAGACAGGGGACAGAAATACAACAGCATTTGTTCTCACTTCCCTAGTACTGCTGCGATGACTTCATGTTGGTTTGACCGTGTTTGTTCAGCGGACATGTTTTCTCTCTGGGTTTTTGTGACTGGGACTGAAAATGACGACAAATCCAATTAAGGCCCTCCGTCTATCGACAAATGAACATATAAGCAGAATATTACAACACATCTCCTCGCTTCCTGTGCGGGCGAGAGGGTGCACAAGTCACAAGACAGGACGGAGGAGGAGGAGGATGATGATGATGTGGGAGAGTTTTTCAGTAAATAGCAATTATAGCGTGTATGATGGAGCACGGTGACGCTGGGGAGACTGCACCTCTGAGCCATTACTGGAGATAATGACATCAGCCCAGTGCTCTCCAGGGTGTAGTTGTGTGTAACAGAATAACAGATAACAGCTTATAATTACATGTACACCACCAAGGGAGGGCAGGACACACACACACACACACACACACACATTCACACACACACACATACACACACACGCCAGATCAGAAATTATTAGACATGCATCTAACATTAAACAGGAAGTGAAGGGAAGGACAAGGGACTGATGGCACGCACAAACAAAAACACACACTCGCACACACACACACCTGATCAGAAATGATTAGACAAACATCTAACATTAAACAGGAAGTGGACAAAAGGACAAGGGACTGATGGCACACATGCACAAACTCACACACACACAAATGTATGCGAGGACATACATGCCTTGTGTGAAACATACAACAGGGACTGATGGGCACGCACACACAAACACACAGACACACACACACAGACACACACAGTGAGATGGAGCCCTCGCAGCTGACCTGAGACACTGATGCTGATGAGATGCTGGCGATGCAGCCCTCAGGAGAGATGGATGAAGGAGGAGAGAAGGTGGGAGGTATGACAAGAAAAGAGCAGAAGGAAGAGGTGTGTGTGTGTGGAGGTGGGGGGGGGGGGGGGGGTAATACTGACACAAAGATGTTTGTGTGTGCAGAGAAATAAGCTGGGGGATAAAAAATGAATGAAAACACATTCTGAACGGATGATTCACTCTGTCAATAGTCGTGACATGAAGCAGCTTGTGGTGCTGGAGGGAGTATTTAAGATGACAGGAGGTCACACTCCCTCTGGAGCATTTCAGATGATGTGATGGATGGAGCTGGTGGGTTCTGAAGAACAGAAACAGGCAGGAGATCCCGGCTGGCTCTGGTTCTTCAGCTTCATTCTTCTCACACATCCTCCTAGTGTCGGGTTTTCCACTTATAAACAACCACCACTCCTGGACAGGGTGGAGGAGGGTGTGGGGAATCGCTTTGTGACTTTCAGTGGGGCTGTTTTTCTTTCTTTCCCCCCTCACCAATTATGTCACATGTTCTCTCTTCCAAGGCCAACTTGCTCTAGAAGTTTAGCGACAGAGAGAATGTGCAGCATCCTCACTAAAAGACTTTCTCCCAGGAGGAAACGGATGTCCTTAGAGGGAGGGACCAATCTCAGAGTGTCTTTCTATAAATAAATCACAATACATTTTTGACGATTAATATTTCATGATGACTTGTGTCTGGCGCTTTAACAATGAATTGCTATTTACTCTGTGTAGATAGGATGTTGGACGAATGGGATTCAGTGAACAGCCTCGTAAAGGGTTCATTCGGCATTTGGGTGAGTCTGGATTGAATGGAGCTGGTGCACACCACCACACAACACACTGCGCCAGCAGAGCAAACACACACCTAGTTATAGGTAATCGGGGCAAAATAACTACAGGAGGGAAAATATGCTTGAAGAAATGTTTCTACTTTTACTGTAAAGTTCACACCTCCAGGGCGCTGGGAATGTCGGGTCAACTGGCTGCACGTCGTCGGCGTGTGAGAGGAGACGACAGAAGGTGACGGAACATCACGCAGATATCCTTCTTCAGTCGTGTCCGAGGGAACGGAGCAGACAAACCTCCTGACCATGTTTCTTCACTGGTTCTGCCTCGCCAAGAACACCGACACGTCTCTAATCCCCACAGGCCTCAGCTTAACAGTGTGATGATAATGACTTTTTCCACTGAGCTGCCGCCTCTCTGTCACCTCATACACCATTACTCCATCGGGGCTCGACTGGGACACTGTAATTACCCTGATGTCCAATTGTCTCCTGCGCGCACACACATGCACACCAGTGGCTTCAGCACGTTCACGGATGTGTGCCTGCAGCTAGTTGTTTGCACCACAAGGCACATTATTATTATAATTATTACTATGACAAATCATTTCAAGGATCATTCCACAAATAGAACACTTCCTATTGCTCATGATCAAAATGTCAATGATCGGAAAACTACGAGTTCAAAGTCTTCACGGTCTAAAATAAAGATCTGCAGCGGAACTGATTATGTGTGTGTGTGTGTGTTTGTGTTTGTGTGTGTGCGCTGCTAATGACCCATGGAAGTGATTGTCTTCTTGTATTACAGTAATAAACGCCAAACTGCTCCGTGCCTGCTGAATGGTTGCCAAGCAACAATAAACAGTAGTGCTGTTAATCATCTCAGACTGTTTCAAACTTGCAGTGAAACTGTGATTATGTCTACTTAACGTCTAACTACCTGATTTGAGACAGTTGAATAAACACAGAACAGCGACTGTGACACCGCTCTGTGCCTGCTGCAGCGGGGGCGGAGCTAAGGACTCAAGTCGGCTCAGCGACATGAAGGAAGTGAAGTGAAATGACAAGATTTCCTCTCTGTGTGACTGTGTGTGTGTGTGTGTCTAAGACTAATCTGAGCAGCCTGTTGGACTGATGGAAGCATATTGTCGTTACCTTGCGAACATGTTTCATAAATGACATGCTACACACGTTACATGTACACAACCACTGATCAAAACCACATTTTCCTCACAATCTAAATCAGATTTAAATGACTGAAGTGCAGCGACTCCCCAAACAATGTGATGTGACAGCGAAGATGACAAATGAAACAATGAATGTGAGCCTCACAGTCCCAGTGACCGTGACCTCTGACCACAAAGCTCAGTGTCAGGTGACCTTCCCCAGAACTACTGAGCTCACGTCAGGTTTTAATGTTTCTAGGCATACTTTGATAAGTCAGAGTGACTTCCATCTTTATGTGAAAGAGAACAAACATCAGAGTGGTAAAAGAACCCGATGAAAGCCCTTTGTTTCCTGTGAGACCCAAAGGTTTAACATTTCTGTTGATCTCAAAGCCTAAAAACACTAAAAAACAGAGACAGAAATATTTTTAAAAAATGATACTAAAAGAAATGTGTGTCAGTGTTTGACTCTCAGTAAGTCATTAAAGCTGCCCAAACACTTCAAGAAGCCAACAAGGATTATGTCAGTGCCCCCCACCCCCAGAGAACTTCACGTTAGAATGATTTCACACAACCTATCTGGTCTGAGCCAGCGTCCTCCGTCCACATCTGTCCGCAGCTTTATCAACCTCCTCATGGAAGAAGAAGGACAGAGTGTGACTGCAGTAACACGGTGGAGCGTCTAAGCTTGTTAGAAAATACACACGTTGTGACGTCCAGTTTGTGTGTGAGTGAACGGCTGACCTCACAACTGTCTGTTTACTACTATTATTACTACAGTATTATTATTAAATTGTTATTATTTATTTATTCTTTATTTGACGTGTTCTATAATCTACCATATCCCCATATTTCCTATTATCTAACGTCATTACATCATCATGTTTAAAATGTACGTCCTGTATAATGCAGCATCTTTAATCTACATTGTCTGTGCTCGTCAGCAGGGGGCTAATAATAAAAGTAGGAGTAAATGACTGTCAGACTGTAAAGTTTTCTTCTGTGCAGAAACAGACGGAAAGGAGACAATAAAACAGGAGATACAGCTGCTTTGTCACCGACACTCCCAGTGACCTACGACCTCCATCTGCTGGGATTCATCCACTGTTGCATCCTGTGACTAGCTAGCGGCGTGCACGAATGCCTAATGCACAAGATCTCTTCCTCGTGAAAGAAGAGGAAGGAAGTGGAGTGAATTGGCTGAATGTCTGCTGCCAAGTAGTGGTCAGGCTGTGTAATACAAGACAAAATGTCAAAGAGGCTTGAGCCATGCTGAGACATATCGTGACATATCGTGACATGTCACCGATGGTTCTGATGACACGGCAGGTGAGTAGTATCTGTGTTTACTAGGACACACAGGAACCCACCTGACGACGCTCCTGTGGGTGAAACCCGCCGCTCCCATGTGGGTGTGACGCCTGTGCTGCTCTCTCGTACTGTGTGTGACGCCAACAGGAAGCATGATCCTATCGTCCGACTAAAAGTAAGACAATATATGCTTGGAAGAAAGAAACCCCTTCTGAGGGGGACTATTACCAGCTAAATAACATCAGCTGGATTTATGTGGTCATATGACCAACAAAGAAACACATGCGTTTTATTGTCCACAAGAGATTTCTGTGTGCAGCTCGATCTCTCAGGATGGAATATGTTTGAATCTATAAACATGGGGTTGAACACGGCTGCTCTTTCCAAGACAGGAAGAGGACGAGGGACAGAGACAAAACCACAGGAAAGACGATGTGTGTGTCCCTTTAAGAGAGTCATCGGTCCAGTGTTGGGAAAGTCACCCAGTGACTTTCTCATGACCCCCCCGGGGAGGAGGCCTTCTTCCTTCTGGCTCCGTGGATGGAGATAGAAACGCACACATACATGTGTCGCCTCAGTATGTACATGGATGTATGTTTTCATACATCTGTGTATATGTACATTCACATTTACAAGTGAAACGGGATTCAGACATGTACAAGAAACTGTCCTTCAGAATCAGAATCAGAGATACGCTATTTATCCCTGGAGGGAAAGTCCTCCATTACAGCCTCTTCAACCAAGAATAGAAATATAGAAGAGTGGAATGCAGAGCAATTACAAAAGTAAAATTAGCTAAATTAACTAAATAACTGGAAACCTGTACAAGTAATGTACAAGTATTCAAATAAAAATTGAACAAAAAAAATACAATAAATACAATAAATACGAATAAGAATTGAAGTGAAGACATCTGAATCAAATATTTATAACATTAAGAATAGAATGTCTGAATCAAGTACACAGTAAGATATATACTTAGACGACATTATCCCTTTCTTTAAGCAAAGAAGGAATTACGTGATTAATCACCTCTGTCTACACGTGATCTCCTGAGGTCAAAAGCAGCATTTAAAATACTCAGCTAATACTGCCAAAGTCTGTACGTACAGGATTAATCCTGTGAATGCGACTTTAATTAAGGCAATATAATTAGATCAGGGTGTTTACATGACCTCAAGCTGAAGCGTGGGTTCTTCAGAATGAAAACCAGGAGTCAAGTATTGATGTACACACGTATGCCCATGAACAGACACCCTGGAGGGCTCATGGGTGTTTGATTACAAGCCAAAAAAAAACTATTAAAAATGTGTTTTCTAGGCAGGAATGATGAGTTGAAGGTGCACTGGTGCTGATGGGTGTGACTACGGCAGATTACCAGAGGCCATGGCACTCGAGTTGGCTATTAGACAGCGAACGGGCCCCCCCGGGGATGAAGGGAGGAGTGTGTGTGTGTGTGGGGGGGGGTCGACATCCGTATTTCTGTGTCATTACGTGTGTAACAATAAATCCCTCAATCTCCTTCCTCAAATCAAAATTGCACTGGTTGCTGGGGACACGTACACGAGGAGCGCAGGCTTCAAACCGCCATAATCCCAGCTCAAAGAGGAGAGGGGCTTTGTGGCACATCCATTTGGTATTATTCTAAGAAATAGGCAATTAGAGATAAGGCCGTCGTTGTAAGTTACACAAACTGCATTCCGTGACCCGCCCTCGGTAGCCCTCAGGGACATGGGATGTATTTTGGGCAGTGTTGTCATGGTAACAATACAGCGTGTAACAAATAACTGTTGTTGTATTGTCACATATAGAATGTTCCAGTGTGTTATCACTGGCCTGGTCAAATACTACATATAGCCATGGACTCCGCTCGCCGCCCACTCACCGCTGTGTCACTGACAGTCGCCAGAGAGAACCAGCAGCAGCAGCAGCAGCAGTGAGCTGGCAGCTTTACTCCCCCATCCTGACGCAGCCTTTGAAGCTCGTGCGGATTGACCTTGTTAAATAAGTAAAGTCCATTGTTGGACCCACCTGGAAAACAAATGAAGATGTCCTTTTGCCAGATGGTGTGTCCAGAATAGGAGAGTAATTGTCCCGCAGTCAGTGGTGGAGATAAGATGTGGATTACACATCGCTGGGCCTTCAACAACTGTCCTGTGATAAGGTTTGCATGTGCTCCTGCACACACACACATAGACAAGCACACACACTCACGTGGACTAAAAAGTATCTCTTTCCATTCATGTGCTCTGATTGTGGAATGAACTGTTCGACGATGTGTCCCCCAGGTTTGACCTGGTCAGGACAGATAAGCACTGAAACTGGGAGGGGCACCGATAATTATTGGTCTGATATGAGGAATTATGACATCATACAGATGGATGGAAACAAGCACATAAGCTTCACTACTGATTGGTGGACGTGAGCTGTTTGCCCTGTTAGCTTTGATGCGTCTTTTTATTATGCACTTAAATACGGCCAAAGCTTTCACTGATAAGTCATTTGAAAGTGTTTTGTTTGAAATAAAGAAAGAAATACGTGCATTTCTAGAAACAGAACAGTTGTTATTTGTTTTTTTAATAGTAGTGATGTCATGATAGTCGTTAGGACAAATCTACAGGTACAGTGGTGACATCCACGTTTGTTTACCAGTCTCTTACATCCAGGTGTGCACAAACTACAGATGAATCTAAATAAAAAAAAAAACCATATATATATATGTGTGTTGTCAGTTAGTTGGTTGGGTCAAAGGCAAAACTGGAATGTTATGCTACATCTTTAATTTTTCTCCCCTCAACTATTTCTAAAAAGTTATCGGTTATCGATATTAGTGGAAAAAAACAGGTGGTGACCGAGAGTGTTTCAAGACAAGTTCTTTGAGGGAGGGGTCCTTTGCGAGACTTGAGGCTGGATTCTGTACTGTAATACTTTGACGACTCAGTGCACATTGACAGCAGAGGAGCTTCAGGAGGTTTGATGCCTTCGGTTCTTCAGCTAACATATCTTTTACAGAAGCTGCTTGTGGATTTGAAAAACGCTTAAGAGGAGTCGCACGTCACCCATCTTGTACAGTCTGTACACGTGTGCGGGCAGGGATTTGGTCCGTTACAGTTGGACTTGGAACTGATGACGAGGCTGTGAGTGACGAGTGGGAGCACTGAGTCATTACTTTGTTACTGAAAGCAGCAAACTCATGAAATATGAAATGAATATGCGGAATGAGAGAAGCGCGGTTCAGTCAGAGGCCATGAAGTGTTTCCAGCGCTGCAGGGGGACACAAACTCAATCTGTGTTTACATTTAAAATATCAGCGTTTTTCAATCAGCTATGAATATCTGACAAGTTCCAGTCTCCGTTTTAGGGCTGAAAAATTACAGTTTTTCCATGACTGTTTATGGGAATAAACCTGGAATTCAGGGATTTTAAAAACAGTTGGAGAAAATCTATTTTAGCAACAACCACATTTCATGCTTCCTCCATCACATGTATTGGTGATTTACTGAAGGTTAGAGTCCATGGACGACATGAAGGTTTCCATGATATTCTGGTGCAGATATATTTGATATGAGCGTTATTAATGTTTAACTTGCCAGTATCTCATGAACATGTTTTCACACAGTAGAAAGCTGCTGATGAGGCCAGATGCTAAATGTTAGCTAGCACCATTTCACTGAACATTCATTGACTTAAAAACTTTCCCACTTCCCAAACAAAGTTCTGGAAAGTTTCCAGAATTGAACAGAGATTTTCTACCTCTTTGCTAACCTACAAAGTTCCAAATCTCAGAGGATGGACAAAGCTGTGAAAACAAACAACCAGTAACACTACACAACCACGACTGAACGAGCTGATTTCAGCTCATAAAACTCCTCAAAGAGTTTGTTTGAAGAAACTTCAAGTACAGACTTCTAAAAAATCTTCTTCCCTCCTGTCGGCAGTCTG
Organism: Aeoliscus strigatus; assembly: GCA_901007665.1. Taxonomy (NCBI): domain Eukaryota; kingdom Metazoa; phylum Chordata; class Actinopteri; order Syngnathiformes; family Centriscidae; genus Aeoliscus; species Aeoliscus strigatus. The sequence goes on from CAAKHB010004219.1 coordinate 18,890, forward strand.
ATAACCCCCCCCTCTGCCCCCCGCAACAAAACTGATTGTGTTTGTCGACGGGCGTTCGCTCACTTCCTGCTCTAATGGACGCTGCTCTAACCAGGAGCTCGACGTCTTCCTGTTGCTGCAGGCTGCCATTCATGAACGTTTCCTCTTTGATTCAGAGTGTTTTTTCAGGACACACCTGCTGGGGGCTGATGGCGCGTCAGGCCCTGAGGTCAAGGTCGCCTCCTGCGGTTCTATTGTCCCACTGAACTGTGACACAACCTGCTTAGATGAGGCTGAGGACCGTGAAAAGTAAATAAAAATAACAACGACAAAAAAAATGATGCCTGGTAATGTCTCAAACCTAATCTCATCCGAGGTGTGCAGGTGGTAAAATGGTCGATTTTCAGGTGATCACCGTCCCTGCGGGCCTGCGTCAGCTCATTGGATTGTTTTGGCAACAGCAGAGGAACACACACACACAAGTAGCTGAGAGCAAATTCAAGTTAAATGCGACACTCCTGCTTCTTCCACATCTTTCCGGTAAACTGGAATCCATGAATCTGTCTGTTGGAACTAATACGCACTCACCTGAAGGAGACGCAGCGCCCCAGTTTAAATGGATATCTGCTGTTATTCCATATCAGAGTAGGATGGTTTCGTGACAGACGTGTGTGTGTGTGTGTGTGTGAGAAGCGTTCAGAACTGCCTTCGACACAGACGTCGTGTCTGTAGACGCTGAGGACGATCGACCGATACAAAATTCATGACATAATGAGTATATTGCTTTTAAGGAGGACGGGTCAAACACAAGCAGGCGACCACATAGGTGACGTATGTCACTCAAATAGTTTTGGAAGAGACATTGACAAAATGGAATCACGTGACAACCGTGTTTTAAGTGGAAGACACCTTCAGATAACGCTCTTCAAATTTTCACTGGAATTAAATCATTTACAACTTCTCGTTCCTTCAAACATTTGCAAAGTACTCATGCAGCTGCCCCAATTCTACACTGAAAAGATGGCAGGAAAGTAGGCTGCTATCAGCCAAAGTGGGAGTTTAATACGCTGCCGGAGAGAGTGAAGGCTGAGCCAATGTTACAGCAGCTATAAAGGGATTATTCTTCCCTGGAAGTCCTAATCATGTGAAACACACTTGTTTCAATCCTGTGAAAAACAAACAGGTGTTTCACCTTTAAATCCATCTCTTCATTCTTGACACACGCACACACACACACACACACACACACACACACACACACACACACACACCATGTGTTGTTATGTCCCCGTGAAATATTGGCGCAGGATAAATGTTACAGAGGAAATGATCAGTGTAACACCTGATATGAACCTGAAGAGTCACTCTCAGTGTCAAAAGCACTGACAACTGAAAAAAACCACACAGTTTATCACCGGGAATATGTGAAAAAACGCGGTTAATCACAATGGAAAACAGATTAAAACAACAAAAAACAGCATTAATTCGTCAAACAAACAGACAAACAGATTAAAAACAATGGATCACGATGAATAGTGAAGTTCCACCTGAATAAATGCGAAAAAGACAATTCTCCACTGACCTGAGAGGCTCCAGAGAACGGTCAACGACAGCAAAGCAAGTTTCCTCGAAGTAGTAAAGACCTCCATGGTTCGTCTTGTCGGCTGGAGACCAACTGTCCTCCTGTCCCCCAGGACAGACGCAGGTAAGGGACACTTCAGGTGAGCGGACGTGGACGCAGCAGCAGGAGTCCTCTGTCACTCAGAGCCGGAACGAAGTGACGCGCAAACTGGATGAGCACCTCCGACACGGTGGCTTTCCTCCTCTCTGGGCGCTCCACGGCATCAGATAGAACCCCCCACACCCCCACGCACGGTCACGCAGCGTCCAACTCCCGCAACTGGTTCTCTGAGAGAGAGAGAGAGAGAGAGAGAGAGAGAGAGACAGAGAGAGAGTGAGATGGCGTCAAGTTTACCTTACGTTACACCTTACTTCCTGTTAATTGTTTTAAAATAAAATTGTATCACATGTCTATGCTCATACGGGAGTTGTATTGGTTTTATTTTGTAATACCCGCATCCGGTACGTCTTTATTTTCTTTTTTAACTTGGTGTTCGCAGGTGTTCCTGTGCCGATGTAAAAAGCTGCCGAACAGACCAGCGTTGCCGGTGTACAATAATTATCGATTCATCCGACGTCCGATCAATAATCCTCCCAAATGTGGACAAGTGTATGATAATGTCACCATCCCATCGTCATCGGTCACGTGATTTTATTTTATTTTTTTGGCCACAAAACTCAGCTTTGAAGTGACTGAGGAGACTGGAAACTTACATCAGACCATCGGACCATCGGTGTCAGACGACGTCACAACATACGTCATCTTCACAAAAACGTCTTGACCTGACACACGCTTTGAAACCGCCACACGGCAACTTCCCTAAAAATGCAATAATTCTGAGTTTCTAATTCGTCCTATTTATCCTATATTTCCCATCACAACACCGATCACACTTTAGAATATACTCAGTCAGAGGTACATCACGGGACAGAAAGTGCTTGCATCATAGAGGAAATGACCTCTGACCTGCTGTGACCTGAATTTGTCTGTGGATGTTTGCTGAGAGGAGTTTATAGTTTCCTAACATGGAACTGTCGTCTTTTAATTTGGGATCGACACATCTTTTTATTTATTCAATCAAAGAGGGGACTCTTTGGCTCCTGTGTGTGTGTGTGTGTGTGTGTGTGTGTGTGTGTGTGTGTGTGTGTGTGTGTGTGTGTGTGTGTGTGTGTGAGAGAGAGAGAGAGAATCTAAAAGAAGAACAACAGATCA
>CAAKHB010004219.1:21898-54822 GCA_901007665.1 Aeoliscus strigatus
TGACCTGTACTCTCAGGGGTGCTCAGACCCCTTTTATTTCATTTTCAAAGGTTGGCCTGTTGCCTCAGCAACAGAGGTGAGTCTAATGCAGGACGACCGCTCAATTATGAGAGGTGAGCGGAGGTTATTCTGCAGATTAAATTCAAGGAAGCAGGGTCCAGTCCTTCTGGTGCGGTTGTTGGGAAGGTACATTGGTGCTAAAAGCATCTGTGTGTGTGTGTGTGTGTGTGTGTGTGTGTGTGTGTGTGTGTGTGTGTGTGTGTCTGCCAGTCAAATGAGGTCCTAACCTGACATTATTATTCATTTGTATTAGTATTTATTTTGGGGCCTAAACTTCTCCATCAAGTGATATCAAGTTTACCCACTCAAACTCCTTGATGTTGTGTTTTTATACTGTGACGTAGCTCTTCAGATGTTTGCTCCACTTGCACAGGATCATATTCAAAAGGTCAGCAGCATCTGTGTTCTGTGTGTCCGCATCCCGACCCGCCAGCATCCGCTGGGAGCTTGTCTCCGCCAGCAGCACAACGGAACATCTGTCACATCTTTCACATCTGTCGCTCTTCCTCACCCACATATCAGAACTGATCGTCTGTCTAAACAAACCTCAGTCTAATTTATTTCTCTTTTATCAACGTGTGGCTTTACAGCAATAACTATCTACCGCCACCTCCTGGCTGCTGGGCTGAACTACACCCTCCAGTCTCCTGATCAAAGTGTTAGTTCAGAGGTTACATGTTTCTTTCCAACCAGGTATTAGATTCCAGAATGAATGATGATGAAAAAATAATAATGATGTATCTTGTGGCAAACGTAGCCATAAACATGAGCCCTTTTCCAATTAATACATCCATCCTGACAAAAATGTTTTATTGTTGTTGTTTTTTAAAATTTATTTCTATTTCACACTTAGAGACAGTTCCGTTGGTTGGAGTTACAGTGGGTCCCTGGTATATGGTACCTACGTATACATGCCAATGCATAGTAAGTCACACACAACATTCAGTCAGAGCTATACAAGCTCCTCAATTCGTATCCAGTTGTTTCTATAGGCTTGTGGTAAAGAACTGCTCCCATGGCCCCTTCTTATCCTAGCTGTCATTGACTCTCGCTAACAACAAAAATGTTAAATATAAATCGTCCGAGAAGCCCCAAAATATGATGTGATTCCATTTTTTTGGATGTAGGGAGTCGGGACCTCAACCCAGATGTGGCCTCCCTGTGTTATTTGGAAAACAGCACATCTGCACAGTCTGTCAGCTCGGTGAAGCTGGATGTTGGCACAGCAACACTCCTGGGAACACGTGCAACAGTTTCTGTGGGCTGCATCACCAGTCCAATCCGACATCCAACGGCACTGACGTCCAGGACCTACAATCAGCGCCACATCCTGGGATTCAAGCACATATCTGTGTCTAACATATGTAACATCATCATGTTTGGATGCTACTATTTCACCAGCCACCAGCACGGATTTATATTTCCTCTTCATCTCTTTTCTCCAGCACAAGTGTTATTATTTGTATCTGTCTTATCGTAACATTCATTTGATATCTACTTCTAATGGTCAGTTCCGGTCCATGAAATTACAAATCTACTGCTCAAACAAAGACATACGAAACCATGATGAGTGACAGCGAGTGCATTTATTGTTTTCAAACATGTAAACATACGAGACGTGACCTCAAAAAATCACATACAAGTCATGGTGTCCAACGATAAAATAGAAAATATCCTTTTCATAGACTGTATATCCAAACAGAGGAACACTGCAAGTTTGCAAAAGATGGAATGCTCAATAACACAGATATTAATCAATAAATACTTTATGTACTGTGTGTATATATGTCTATATACATATATATATATATGTATATATATATTAGGCAGATTAAATATACAGATAGATTTAATATAGATTCTCCATTGGCTCACTCTTCTCTCCAGTCCTTTTCTGGCACATTGCACATCACCTGTGGAATCATGCTCATTCACGTCAAACCTGACAACAACCTGACGGCGTTAACGTCGTCAACCTCCGCCGGTGTGTGTGAGATACAACCCACAGCCCCGTCCCAGCACAAACTGGACTACTGCATATTTACACCAACGTGTAATATCAGTAGATATTCGCCCACAACATGGTACAAACACACAAAAGTGAATTACCCTCATTGATCATTGTTTTTTTTTTTTTTTTAAATATCTGGCCAAGATGAGACAGATTAAATTGGTGCAGGAGCACATCGAGTGCCAGCGAGGGAGCGTAACAGACAAACAAGGCAACCGAAATTACATTTTTTAAAATTACATTTCCGTGTTGGCCTGTACTTAGATTTACAGTGGGCACTAAAGCGTTCATAGCAGTGATGAGCGATGAACAAACTGTCAAGTCCATGTCCAGACGAGATCAGTCAGTGTAAAGGCAGTTTTCAAATAAATAGGAGCCACTGAGGTAAACGGACGCAGTAGTCATCTTACCAGTCCTCCCACTCCCTGATGAGGCGACACTAAACAAGCAGCAGAACCTTCGCAGTGCACATCTGATTTGGCTACTGCTCCCTACTACTACTACATCATTTTTTGCGTCTTTACGAGGGTCAATTAAGCTCAAGGCAGCTAAAAAGGGAGCAACCACTCATCTGCGTCTCCATCACAGACAGAAAGTCAGCTCTCAAGTCGCTGCTGGTGCTCACACTCGTCGATGACGTCCTCAGTCGTTCCCCTCACGGAGTGGTAGTTACAATGTTTCTGGGTTGTTGTATTTCAAAGAATAACCCACAGCGGTTTCGAGGCACTCCACGAGGGACCCCGCTGACAGGAAGTCCAGTTCTACCTCGATTAATTTGAGGTAAATAGCCAAACTCGGGGTCGAGCCTTCCTCACTATCCTGGCTCGTTGCGCCGCAGTGGCAGTTCTCCTGCAGGAACCGTGTGATGGCGGAGGGCTCACCGTGGACGTGGTGCTTGCTAGAACCCTGAAAGTGCTGGAAGAGACACTGCTGAAGGGTCCTGTCCTCAGCGATGCCCAGATAGCAGTAAGTGACGCTGGCTCCAGTCCTGTCACACATCCCTCCGTCTCCATCGGCCAGACTTCGGGCCCCGTTCTCCGACTCAAACTGAGGTAAGCTGTGGTCGTGGCTGTCGTTCTGGGGAGAGGTCTGAGCCGATGGCACCACCTCGTAGCCAATGGCGTAGAGTCCATGCGCTTTGGGGATGTCCCCGGGAAGGAGGTAGTGGGAGGTGCGCGTGCTGCAGCCTGCAGCCCTGGACTGGGAAACGGGGATCCAGTCCACCTCCATGTGCAGCTCCAGGCAGCGCGCCTCACTGATGGTGATATCCAGGAACTTGTAGTAGACATTCTTCCAGTTCATCTTTTGAACTTTGGTCATGATGATTCTGCCTTCGGGCTTCTCTGGGTTGAAGTACTCACGAAGCCTCTTGCCCAGAGGCACCTGCGAGCTGATTTCGGCGTAGTGGTAACGCACATCCTCGCGCCAGCGCGTGTTGTAGCCCACCCCAAAGATGGCCAGCTTGTTGGACAGGTGCAGCCGAGAGAACTCAGTCCACGTCTGGAAGTGTTCCCACTTGAGCTGCACCGACTCCAGGATCCGCACCACGGTCTGCATCATGTCCCTCTTTCTGCAAGAAACAAAGACACAGAAAAGTAACAAGGACGGGATGAACAAGCTCCAACCCATTCGCCGAATTAACTGACATGAGCAAAGTGACGCCGGTTTTCATCACTGCCTAAAACGGTGTAACCCTGTGGAAGAATTGTGTAACACTGCGTAGGAGTTGTGTAACACTGGACAACATTGTGTAACACTGCATAACATCATGTACACCTGTGCAAGATTTGTGTAACACTGTAAGAGCTATGTACCTCTGTGTAACACTGCACAACATTGTGTAACCCTGTGTAACACCAGACAACGTCACACTCTGTAATACAACACTGTTACACTAATGCTGGAATACAACATTGTTTTACACTGTAAGACTGTAACACTGCCCAACATTGTGTAACACACTAAGACCGTATAACATATAACATATAGGGTAACATATCGGACAGTTTGTCCAACGATCATTTCATCATTTCTATCCGATCAGATACTTCAGTGTTCAGTAACACATATCACATTTGTTCATATCCTATCCATCAGTACTACAAAATGATGATTGTTTTACTCAGTATTTTTACAGTCCTGAGTCTATTTTCCCTACTTTTCTTATTTTAAAGCTAGACCTTTAGCGTGCAGCCTAACGTAAGAGGAGACCTTATCAATCAGAACATCTGTTTTTGTGTAAAACTGAAGATTGGATATCAGTTCTTGGGGTTGATGCCACTGAAAACACTAAACTAATATTAAGTATACTCAGTATTCTCAACATTGGGAATAAGAGCAGGAGACTCATCCAGGCTGGACCCTGACGTTCACTCGTTTACAGTTGGGATCGGCTCCAGCACAACCGTGACCCGTAACCGGGGCAAGTGGGAGAAGATGAATGAATGAATGTATTCTCAGCATTAACTTCATGCTCTGAATCAGTTGATCCTCCACAACAAGGAGAAGAGCTTTGAGTTTTCCATGCAGACTTGTGTCAGACAAATCAGAGTGCCGGCTCTTCCTCCATCACGGTCACTGATCAGGAAACTCCACAACTTCCAGCACAAAGCTTCACATCCCTCATTCCGAGTCACGCTGCTTGACTTACTGCGTTTGTTCCAGCAGCTCTGCTTGAATCCGGAGCGCTCTGCTTTTAGGCATCTGAACCTCCTCTGAAGGAGAAACACAAACGTCCATCAGTTCAAATCCACCACCTTCTGCCATCTGCTCACTGTCTGACGAAGGGCTCACCAGCCTCCATGTCTCCCTCCTGGAAGGCGGAGTCCAGCACCTGGTTGCACCAGTCCTCCTGGGAGAAGTCCTCCATGGTGCTGCTGTCAGACTCCATCTCCTGGTAGAGGCCGCTGCTGTTGATGAGCACCGGGGCACAGCTCTGGGAGTCCCAGCCTCCCTGACCGAACACCTTCTCCAGCTGCTCGATGGTGTAGCTGCTCTTCCTCTTGCCGATACCGTGTTCCTTCACGCGGCTGTAGCAGCGACGCAGCGTCTGAACGTGACGGGCGGAGAGACCATTGACGTGTTCATGCAAATATAAATGTTGTTGTGTGTGTGAATTGACCTTTGACCCCAAATACTGTCCAGTGAGCCTGCTGCTCTGAACGTCTGACAGTTCTTCATGAATTCACAATTATTGGATCTGTTTATCATATCTGGTACTTATTAGATAGATAGATACTTTATTATTTATCCCCCCAGAGAAATTCACACATATTATGTTAATATAATGTATAATTATATATGTAAGAATATTATATAATATATAATAATAATATATATTTAATGTAACATCTTTTCATCTCACTGATCACGTTCAGAGCTCGTCTTGGCCTTGACCCAGCCTAGATAACAGATATGTTGATGCCTTAACCCTTTAAGCCCCCAGCTATTTGTCACGCTCTGTTTGACAATGTCTTGGCTTTCGTTTCAGGGGTCCTTGGCGCCACATGGATTTGGATATTTGATAATTCATTTAGTTGGTGTTTGGGACACGTTAGAAGGACTTAAATAGTCTTGTAGCCCAGTCCCTGCTGTTTAATTTGATGTGTGACGTTACTCTATTCTTTTATATAGTGCATTGTTTCCAATGCCCCTACTGGTCGTTCCGAAGCTGCGGCTCAAAACCAAAGGCGACGGGCTTTTGCCATCAGGGCCCCCAGACTTGGAGTGACCTACCTACCACTTATGTCTTTTGTTTTTTGTTGTTCCCATTCTATGCTTTTACTTGTCTTAAATCCTTCTAAAATTGCTCTTATTCATTTAATTGTCACCTCTTAAAACAGCATTTTTAAAAGTACTCTTTCTTGTTTACCTTGTTTTGTAGTTTCATTTGTTCTTCTTGCCCGTTGTCCCTCCTGTGTCATGCCTAACCTGAGTATTTTCTGCCCTCTGTTTGTTTGTTTGTTGTCATATTTGTTCGAGCTCTATAAATACAGTTTATTACATTATTATTATCATTATTATGATTCCTGACAGTGTGTTCCACATGAGGAAGGAGATGACTTCTGAAGTCCTGTGTGAGCTTTGTGAGGTGGGTGTGAGAAGGGGGGCGGGGGGTGTCAGGGTCAGCGGTCCCGTTGGGGGGTCCTCACCTACCTTCATCCTCTCCCGGCACTGGGACGGGGTCCTCTCGTAGCCCAGCTCCGACAGGGCTCTGGACACCCGCTCGTACATGGCCGGACCGGGGGCCTTTCCGGAGAACACGGTCCCCGCCACCTCCAGCTGCTGCATCCGCGCCTCCGTCAGCCGCTCGTTGCCCCACACCGCGATGAGGGCGTTCGTCTCGGACGGGGTCCACGACATCCCCCGGCAAGCCGGGAAGCTGTTGGAGGAGGAGGAGGCCGCCGTCCGGCCCGCCGCCCCGGAGCCCACGATGAGCGGCGAGAAGCGGTTCGGGGTGGGGGGGGTGGACTGGTACTGGTCTCTGTCGCTCAGGTCCTCCGACTCCGGCGATGGCACCTCCCTTTTCGGGATCTTTAACGGGGCCGATGTTCCCGGAGGTTGCTCTGCGTTGCTGGACGCCGCCATGTTGCCTCTGTTGCTAAGGGGAGGCAGGAGGGAGGGGGTGGGGGGTGATGACGTGAAGGTCCTGCTGGAGGGGATGGAGGAAACTGTGGCCTGGATCCTGAGAGGGCTGAATGGATAGAGGGAGGGAGGGAGGGAGGGAGGATTGGATGGATGGATTGATGATGGATGGATGATGGATGGATGGATGGATTGATGATGGATGGATGGATTGATGATGGATGGATGATGGATGGATGGATGGATTGATGATGGATGGATGGATATTTCCTGTTCTGATCATCGTATCCAGAACATCGTCAGGATCCAGATCAAACTTACTTACGATATATTCGACAACCTCTAGCCGATGGATCCTAATCTGACCATTTATTGTGGAGTTCTATATACAGATGCTGAAAATGAAAATCTCACAATCGTAAAGAATCCTTCCTGGATCCAGGTGCTTCCAGAACAATACCCAAATGTAATCGTCTGTTCCTTGTTCCATTATCAGAATGGAATCTTTCAATTAAAATCTGTTTATATTTACTTTGCTAACAAACACACACACACACTCAGACAGACAAACGCAGGTGAAAACAACTTTCTTGACAGAGGCAATGAACCAGGATACATGTAAAAGGATATTAGGCATTAAGGTGTGATTATTTTACAAATGAATAAGTTCTGTGCGTGATCTAATTATATCATTACTGACATGTGACGTAAGAATGATCTCATGTCAATTATTTCCGCTGTCTGAGCACACGTTATTTCAGTAGACGCCACAGAACATAGACCTGATCACTTGATGACCTCATTGATTGACCGTGTCATTGTTCACTTCATTATTTCTGTGACAGCGTTTGATTGACTTCCTTCAGGGACTACGAGTCATTCAGGTCTGCTCTGCCATCTGCTCATTGTGTGTGTGTGTGTGTGTGTGGAGGATGCTGACCTGGCTGGAGGGACATGGCTGCTATAAAGGTCAGAGGCAGGAAATGTAGGACAGTCTAACCTTTATAAGTGCAACTGTCAAAGATTTGTTGTGTGTGTGTGTGTGTGTGTGTGTGTGTGTGTGTGTGTGTGTGTGTGTGTGTGTGTGTGTGTGCGTGTGTGTGTGTGTTTGTGATGATGTGAAACTACAGTCTTGTACATGAGGGTTAGAGGGATGTTTTAAAGGTGGAATGCAATTTCAATGAAAACGTTCGACCGAAGGTTAGAAGAAGATGAAATTAGTCTTGTTCTCACAGACCCCCCAACACACACACACACACGCACACACACACGCACACACACACGCACACACACACACACACGCACACACACGCGCACACACACGCACACACACACACACACACGCGCACACACATCTAAAGCCAGCAACAGTCATGTTCCCACAACTCCACACATTTGTGTCCACAAAGTCCACACTTTGTTTTTCTTCTCTACTGTGTTCCAGCGATGGACAGAAGAAACACACTACGCTGCGCTTTGTGAGGAGATCTGACAGGTTTAGTTCTCACAGGAAGGAACCCACAGGGTGCTGGGCACATGGCAGTCCATGTCAACTAATGAACACAGACCAAATGAAACAGCAGCATGACGACAAGGAGAAGGATGAAAACATCTGTAGAACTTTTCAAAGTATGAACATCGGTCACCTGGAGAAACTGAGGAGAGTGTCTGTTGCTGAGACTTCTTCCAGAAACTTGTCCAGGATGCCCAGTCCCTGTGGGGGAAATAAAGGATGCCCAGGTGGAATGGGAGGGACAGTCAGATGTCGAGGATGACAGCCTGTCAGAGGTGTGAGCCCCATGCTGTGTCTCCAGTCGCATACTCCCATTAGTACACTTCTTTAGTTTCTCTCAGCAGACGGGGTGATAACAGACCTGTGCAACAAGTGTCAGCCTGTCTGATAAAGATCAGGGAGTGTCAGGGTCTCACAGGAAGCTGAGAGACAGATGTGACAACCAACCAACTCTTTGGGATGGCACATGAATGAGGGAACAGGGTCAAAGGTCAGTACGATGAGTTATACGAGTCACAACTCTCAGCTATGTCTAATTGTGGACTGTTTGTCCACTTTTGGCTTTATGTTTGACACTCAGGTATTAATGAAAATACTATGTCAGATGTAAATGATGTGTATGAGTCATCAAACCCAGGAAAAGAGAAATGTGAACAAAGTCATGGGGTTTGTCATCTGGCTCTGGGCCACGTTGCTGTCGTTATCTGCGTTGGCCACCAGGGGGCAGTGATCTGCCTACATGCGCTGACCGTAGAACGAGGAGACAGGTGAGTTGGAGCTGTGTCAGCCGGTTGATGCAGGTCTCATCCAGCGTTTCTGCTTTGTCATTTCTTCTCAACCACCTGTCATGCCGCCCCCCCAGCCACTTCTTTACTGTCACTGGCTCTCTGCTTGGGAGCCTCAGGTGTGTGTGTGTGTGGAGACTATATTCATCCTTCATCCTAGTGACTAATATGTGTCTGTCACTATTGCAGCTCTTCTCGGACTTGATATTCATGAGGCGTTCAAAGGACCGGTGGGACTGAAAAGGTGAAACCTGAGCTGAACATGTGCAAATACAGTCCCTTCTCATTAACTTTAAATTATGTCTGTACATGTCCCCAGAATATCAGCGCCGTCGCTCCACGATACAGAGATTAACACAGATCCCCACAATTTTGTCCGCATGTGCTTGCAGCACTGTTTAAACACAAATGAGGCCATGGAAGACTTGACCTTATTGCATTTGAATAATGATACTCTCTTTTATCATCAGCTCCCAGCTCATAGGTTGGGAAGTAATTACAGTTTGCATTACTGTTGGGTTGTTTTAAAACACACACACACACACACACTGTACATATTGTACATACATATACACACTGTACATATTTGACCCATATCTGATTCCTTTATGACAGTCTGACCAGTACATCAGTTTTGTTTTTTTCAAATCAGACTCACGTGTGGTTTTAAATCAGACACATATCTGATGTTTTCCAATGCGACCTCTGTCATTTCATCAGACTTTTATGTCATTGCAGTGAGACAGACGTCACAATTGTCTGCTCGAGGAGGCATGACACAACACGATCATAGGTGAACAATTCATGAAACAATCATGGATGCTCTTTGTCACTGTTGCAGATGTGTCACATCCATATTTACTTGTGTAAACACAGCGTGCTGTGTGTGACGTCATATCTTCTTCTGCACATGTGGATCACGTCAGAGCCGTAGAATGGAGCCGGATCAATTAGATCTCCGAATAAAAATGTACGAATCAAAAACAAAAGACCTCAAGAAGAGAGCCCCTGACTCAAGCGCCTGTGTCAGTAGAATCCATGTAGCTGTAAGTAATTTTTTGTCTCGAACGAACCATCTCAGAAGCCGATCAGAGCATTCTGGAAGTGAAATCAACAGATGTGTCTGCTGCCGTGGTCTGATATGTGTCACTGCCTGACACACAAACACATCAGATGTCCAATGCAAACATTTCCCTATGTGTTTGTTGGTCTAGGTGTGTTCTCCTACGGCCCGCTTTTCTAAAAATAGGTTGTTCATAATGAGGAAAAACTTTCCTGATTTTTCTAATTCAGTTTTACTGATAAACTGAATTCCATTCATGAGTGTGTGAGTGTGTGTGATCATCACTCTGCGGCGTTTCAGCGGTCGGTCTGCGATCTCCTGCGGTCATTCACCTGTCAACAAAACAACACACAAAAAGAAGAAATATCCAGGAAATTGTGTCATTGACTGTTACAGCCTAGGAGTTCTGGTACAACCGGAACACTATCCATCATCTTTGGAAAAAAGCCGGATGAGAGGTTCATTTAATCCACTTTGTTCTGATTGGCTCATCAGCAGGAAGGCGGAAACGGCGGTCACACAGGTCTGATCCTGACTGTAGCAGAGAGTGTGAATCATGGACCTGAGCCGTTCACAGAGGGATGAGTCAGCTCTCTGATGTCAGAGATGAATTCTAAGGAAGAAAGAAAATAGGAATGTTCTTTGTTCTTTTAAATTGTCCTGGTTGGAAAACACATTCAGACACTGTTAGAGAATGTAATGATAATGGAAATATTTAACTGGTTTGTTAACGTGAAGAAATATAAATCAGCTCTGCAGTCTCAGAAATAGATCATTTAAACATTACTAATACAACAGACAAAATCAATAATTAAAGATATGATTATAAATGGAAACACAAAACACAAACCACATGAAATGTCCACAAAACATCAGTCACCACAACTAGATTGATAAGATTCCATACAAGAACATTAGATCAAATGTGTCATGTGTAGAGATTATGGGGTTTGATCCAACATAAATAAATCTGCACCATGAACATTTGGTTTATTTCTTACGTTTCATCTGTACTTTTCCATATTCTTTCACATCACAGAGTGAAGGCTTTCATTTAAACTCAGGCATTTTCCACCAGATTCTCTCACATGTTCTCAAACAAAAGAACCCCCCTCACCCATCCACCCAAAAAAGAATCCTCTGGGGATTCTCCTGATATTGACACGCCTCTCTCGTCTTCACCACTCCAATCAGCATTTAGCTCCTTAACTTCCTCCAGCTGGGTCCTGCCCCGTCCTCCCTGCGGTCCCCTACCCTGAGCCATCCTCCCCCGAGCGACAACGGGGCCCAGGTGCCATCACTGAACGAGACGAGGGGGTAATTTGGCCCGGTGCGCCCAAACACACACGTCCTCCTTCCATCAGGACTTTGGACATTAAGCACTGTCTCATTAGCTTGCATTGGACGAGATGGGCGACCTAATGAGAGACAGTGTAATGACCGAAAACATCTGATCTCTACCAGCTCCAAACAAAACACCCAGGTAGGACCGAGGGTCAGGGCCAAAGCCATGTCCTGCCTCAGCGCCTCTGCTGGAGCCACAGGGGAGTGAGGGAATCTAAGTTCAATCACTTCTGGTGAGAGCTGTTTGTCCTCTGAGACATTACTCGTCTTCAATTAATGCTCCCACCACACGATTAATGCTTCTGGTGTTTGAACACGTCACAGTCCCAACTTGTACCGGTTTCAATATCACAAACAAACAGCTGCCAGCAGCTAATAGTTTGAGATGGTTGCACATTTCTCAGCTCATGAACTCCAGGAATGAATGATTGGTGGGCAGTTAAACGGTTGACGTCACAAATGACATTTATGAGTCATGATGTAAATGCAGGTCCTTTGTTGTAGATGTTTGATTTTCAGATTGCAGGACAACAATGTGACATTCTATTCAAACAGCTTTTCTCTCCCAGACTCAGCAGCTCCAGAGTTGTTTTTTTTTTTTCGCAATTTCCCAAATGTCAGACATCAGTGAGAGTGAAAGGAAAACAGTTGAGATAAATGAAAGTCTGCTAATGGCCAGCGCTGACTTTTTTTTTTTTTTGGAAGGGGGGGTGGTCAAAGATAAATGAATGTTCCTCTTCACAGTGGAGAGGAGCATTGAGATTCTCCCCACCGAGGCCCAGGTGTGGAGCAGCTGAACCTCGGCCCCCTGACCCCCAGCGTGTCCACAGCTCAATACGCCATTAGCCTCTTAGCCACGACGCCGCGTCTCTGCTTCACTGGCTAACTGCTTGTCAGTGGAGAAGTTTTAAAAGATTTAGTTTTTTGGTTTTTGTGTTTGTAAAGTTTACATTGTTCCCTCTTGTGCAATATTTGGGATATTTGTGCAATGTCCCCCATAGTTTTTGTTCTTTGTCTTTACAATATTCATACTACAGTTACAGTGTTCATAATTTATTTATCATATCTTTTTATCAGTTTGATTGTTCTATCCCCTTATTTCCTTTTGGTTTTCTTATTTTTTGTATTTTAGTTGAGTCAAAGACTGAGCCTTGCTCCAGAATTCCCATGTTACTTTGGCTGTTTAGTTTGTGCACAAAAGCTTGATATAATAATCAAATTGTTTTTTACATCCATAACTTTACATGTGAAAATTCTGATAACTTTTTACAAATCTGCAACTGCAATATAGACAAGAAACAAACACAGTTTGACTCGGTTTTGCTTCACGGGTCATTTCAAGTTTCAAACTGAATATACAAAGAACATTTCATTTCCACTGTCAGGTGTGAGTGGATAACTCACAGAACTACAAGATGCAAACACCTCACTGGCCAACACAAATTGCATTATTGTCCATGACAGAAAAACACAAAACTTAAAAAAAATGTGAGTCCTGCCTATGAAACTACAGCAACAGAAATTAGTGAAGGAAACAAATGTTCCATGCAACAACTTTCTCTCTTGTGTGTATATATATATACGTTTGTTGGGGTGACCCAGGTACCTGTTTATTTAAAGACCACACTAACTGACAGCTGTAGCGCATACTGGAGGTCTGTTGTTTTTGACCTTGGTGTGGTGTCGACTATGTCGGAGGACATTGCTCTTTGTTTCTATTGGTGAACTCTGGGTGGTAAATTGATTGATAAAGCCGTTGAGTTTTGAGTGTGGACAATTATTTTTTTTTATGACTTCAGACACATGAGAGCATGTCATCTGAGCCAGGAGCCCCGACATCTTTAAAGAACCAAAGTTGCTTCATTTGAATGGTTTGTTTGGATGGACTTTCAAGTAAGTGAAGAAAGAAATTAGCTCCAGATATTCTTTGCTTTTTATGAACAGTAAGTACTTGGAAAAGTTATTTCCTTTGAGTTCAGTGGAAATGAGTAATAAGGCTTAGTCTGAGACAAAGTCTGGTGAGTTCTGTAAGTTGTGGAGTACACACAATATACCATCTTTGTGCCACTGACAACCCTGGTTTTCGGCTCAGTTCCCCCCTCTGGACACACATGTCCACCCTGTTGTGTTTATCCACGCTGCAGCAGGAACGTCTCTTCTGGTGTCACCTGCACCACATCAAACACAAAGGCGATGTACCTGATCATTGTTTCACCCAGTGTCACGGTCTCACCCTCAGGCCACAGGTCACTTTGATTATCTCATGCATTTGTCTTGGTCTTCATGACCCGCTGCTCCACTCCCCATACTTCATAGCTCATACCTTCCTACATTTGTCAGTCACAGAGGTGTCATCTTAAGCTTACAGGTTGTCCCAAGGACTTTTTACCATCCTGCATTAGGTGATATTTGATCCTACATATTCATTCAAAATCCCTCTGTAATGTGACTGAAATGAAAACGTGTCATTTTTTAACCTTCGTGTACTAAAGACCTCCATCTCTCCCCCACAGTAATGCAACATCAGCACCTCACTATGATAAGCTCATGTAGGTAACGTTCATCTGTCTCGTGTGGGTAACTTTCACCTGGCCCATGACGGTAACCTTCATCGAGCTCATGTAACATTCATGTGGCAAATTAATGTAACTTTTTCTCATATAATATTCAGTTGACTCATTTGGGTTGTATTCATGTGGCTCGTGTAACGTTCGTGTGGCTCATGTAACCTTCATCAAGAGTGCAGCACCGTCCTGCTTACTTCACATTTCATCATGCTCATGAGATGTTTTTCAGATGGTTGGTTTGCCGTTAGTTTGATTTATTTATGTTTTATAGCCATTAGCAGTTATTTTGGAGGTCATTAGTTGGACTTTGGTGTCGTGACATTTCTTTGTAAGGTTAAAGGTCAGGTGACAAATGTCAGCAGCTAGAGGAGTCAGGCAGATGGCCAGCTGTGTTTCAGTTACTATTTAAATAAATGGACATGTGCAGAGATACAAAACTTAATACATAAAACACAGATTTAAAAAAATTCAAATTTAACGCTGGAGGGACCTTGAACCCTCACCAATGTTAGTTTACATGTATTTATGGATTAAACTCCCCAAATTAATGCTGCTGTTTCAGTACAGGGGTGATGTGATATTACTGTCATAAAACAAAGTTAATCATCAAAGACACTTCACTTTTCATCCTCTGCAATTTAATTAAGAGGTTTCATAATGACACCATTATTACACGTGCTATTGTGCAGGATGTAAGTTGATGCCCCTTAACATGTACCGTATGTATGATTCCTTTGTTAGTGTGATAACGTGAAACACAAAAGGGTCACGGAGCATCAGAACACAATGGGTGTCGGCTCCCCTGACAACTGACATCCCAAAGTCCAATTTAAGAGACGAAGGAGATGACGGGGGAATAATGAAGTAGAAAAAGGTGTGTGACTGTCAGTTTATGTATGTGTGTGTGTGTGTACGTGGGTGTGAGTGATGAGTGGTGTGTGTGTCGGTGCAGGGTCCCTGCTGTGAGCCTAATTAAAAGGCAGTGGGTGCAGAGGGGGCTTCTTTGGTGCCCAACTGATTCCCTTTATATCCCTTCTCCCCTCCCTCTCTATCCTCCGCCTTTGATTACTGTGGAGCACTAATGCCGACCCTCCAAACGAGCCGCATATGTGACCCTCTGCGGCTTAAACCTGGACAGAAGACTTACAGTAAGTACCTTTGGCCCCGCGGCCTGACTCTGAAGCCTCATGGGTGTAAAGTTTTACAACCAGACTAATAAAACATCTCATAAACACTGGAAGAACAGAGTTAGTTAAAGGACATTTTTATATAGTCATCAATGAAATTCGCCCCCAGACTGTAGCTACTGACTTCATTCTATCAAACTTGTTTATGTGTCCTCTGCAACAAAACATGAATATGTAGATGACAGCGTTTGATTCACCGTGGCGAATCAGAACTTTCTGCGGCTCTCTGCTTGTTCTCCTCGCTGCCTGTCTGAGCAGCAGATCTCCTCACGTCTCATTATTTCTACACAACCTGAGGGAACCTTTTATCATAGTTTCACGTACAGGGATCGCCGCAGTATCTGGCCAGTGGTGGGGGGGGGGGTTGTGTGTTCGTTCATCATCTCCTGCTTGCTTCAGTTATGTTGGTTATGTCAGCTGGAGCTGATCCCAGTGGTCAATGAACCTCAGGGTTTGTTCATCCTAAAAAAAAAGTTCACGTAAACTGACAAACCTCTTTAAAATGTCACATGTTTGAATTCAGTTTATCAGGAACTCAGGAAATAAGTTTCTCATTTCAGAGCGACAAAAATTGACACCAAATACTGCATATTGACATATTGAACTCTGAACTCTGGGGGTCACAAAGCCGTGGTCAGGGGACCACGGCTTTTGCAACTTCCCGTCTGTAGCTCGGATATCTACTTGGAAAATGATCTTGGAAAACTGCAACACTCTTTGTCCCCGGACTGACACATCACTGGTAGCAACGGAGGTAGGTGTGTGTCTGTCCCACCACCCTCACCCAGCCCAGTAGTAGTAGTTATAATGGAGGCGAAGACAGTGCTTTTTTTGTAGTGCGAAAGGAATCAGGACCCCCCCACCTCCATCTGCTCCAGTAGCAGTGACCTTGACAGACTGCGAGGCAGGTTGTGAAGGTTGGTGGAAAACTATAATCTCCAGACGTGTGTTTTTTCTCGTTTCCCTCCCTCAGGGAACGTTGGTTATTATACTGACAGTGATCAGAGAAGCATCTGGAATCACTGATTATTGTGTGTGTACGCTGTAGTTTGTTTCCTTCAGGCTGCAAAGTCACCAAAACAACCAGGAGTTTGGTGTCACCAAAGATTTATCAGAAGACATTTCTTCTTTAAGCATGTTCTTATTTGGTCAAATTGTAAGAATTGAATTTATGCACATTTTAGTTGTATGTTTAGTCCCACGTTTTTATAAGTTTTAAAAAACAGTATTTTCAATATTTTGAGAAAATCATTCTGGTCTGTGAAATTGTCATTTCACCGATAAAACACTGAAGTTACAAACTGGATGAATCAGTGAGCTGAACTGCTCATCATTGTTTTTCAGCACACAAAGACAAACATTTGAACTTTTTTGTGACTGTGTCTTTTTAGTGACGGCGTCTGAGCCTAGTTCAGTCTGACTCCCAAGTCTGCAGTGCCGGATGAAGTCACACTGATGGTCATTGATGTTCACAGAGTACCTTTTCTCCAACATGCTCTTCACACAAAGGTAAACGTTTTTCACTTTCTTGCTCTGATCATTTTCTGAAATGTCTGAGTTGAGTTAAAATACTGGAGTGTTATACATTGACATCTTATAAAATATTCTGTTCATACATATTGAACACATGGTTTTCTAATCGGCTGCAGCCGGCACAGACCCTATGACTGCGTAATGAAAGCAGCCGCGGGCCTCGAGGGGGGATCAGCTGCCAATAACGATCCCCTCCTCTTAGACATGCACAGAACACACACTTAAACACACACTGCGGCCAATTTATGTTTATCTTAGTGCAGAGTTGGGGACATAATCCCCTGGTGTAATTGCATCCATGGGGTCTCTGAGATACTTGATACACCACTGAATCCACTTTAGCATTGAAAGATGCTCCTTAGGTCTCTCCAAGGTCGCTGCTTGACAACACACCTCTCCATTCCTTAATCTCTCTACTTGCAAACAAGATGGCTGAAATACACGCATGAGGAGAGGTAATTAGTCCGCCTGCGTGATGTGACGGCGTTTGAAATGAGCAGCTGAGTCAGGGAATAATGGCGGACGAGTGGAGTGCAAAATATTCATTTCCTGCGCTTACAATTAATTGAAATATTTTCAGAGAGGTGGGGAGGATATTGGAAGAGATCATGTCTGTCCTTGGTAGGAATTAGTGATTCTGGTACAAAGGAATCGGGTGACTTTGACAGGATCATTTATTTGCAGAGACAGTGAAGTCTGTTTTTTACTTCTGCGTAGAACAAATGCTCCTATGTAAATGCCCTGTGTGAGTGCTCTGTGGGCATTTATACTCATGTGTCGATCTGCTCCATTTTTCTTTATTTCAAGTAACACCCAATGAAAGTGAGTGGATCGACAAGATCGACATTTTTTGTTTCTTCTCACAAATTTCATTTTCAATGCGAGGACAGTTACGTGATGTCACGTGATGCAACAATTCGTCCAATCACAGTCGCTGTTTCCTCCCGAGCTCACACCATTGGCAACCCTTTGACACCATGTGGCAATGCTTAATATGACCCCCAGTTAGATGTCAAGTATTCATTTACACAACACGATATAGAGTACAGCCTGGGGTACGGCGTAGGGTACGTTCTAGGGTATGGTCTAGGCTATGGTGTAGGGTACGTTCTAGGGTATGGTCTAGGCTATGGTGTAGGGTACGTGTAGGGTATGGTCTAGGGTACGGTGTAGGGTACATGTAGGGTATGGTCTAGGGTACGGTGTAGGGTACATGTAGGGTATGGTCTAGGGCATTGGTCCCAAAAACCTTAATCATTATATTTTAGTATGTGATCTGAATTCAAGAATTACATTTTATATTAGGCACTTTCATGAACTATTTCATACCGGTACCGGTCTGGGACCCAGTGGTTGGGGACCCCTGGTCTAGGATATGGGCTAGGGCAGGGGTCACCAACGCAGTGCCCACGGGCACCCGGTAGCCCGCAGGGACCTCATGAGGTGCCCACAGGCCTGTTCTAAAAATAGCGCTGTGATCATTTGAAAATGAATCTATTCCAGAAATTGAGAGAAATAACGTGTTGCATGATGAAACTTTGGTATTTCTACATTATTAATCACTGTTGATGATGCTTGATGATTCTAATTAAAGTTAAACCATGCCAGTTTTGTTATTTTCAGAAGTGCGTGTCAAACTGTTAGCTCTTTGGATAACTCTGTACTATTGTAGTAGCTCGCACTTTCAAACAGGTTGGTGACCCCTGGTCTACGGTACGGTCTAGGCTACGGTGTATGGTACGCTTAGGGTACGGTCTAGGGTACGGCCTAGAGTATGGTCTACGGTACGTTGTAAGGTATGGTCCAGAGTAGGGCCTAGAGTGGGGGCTAGGGTACAGTAGGGTGAGGTAAGGGTGCACCACAGGCTCACACCCTCAGCCATAGGTACTGAGTAGATTTGAGTCAATAAATAAGTAAATATTTAGCTGTAAGGTTACATGTTGGATGCTGTCAGAGACCCATTGGAGTCTGTATTCAGTCCCACTTTATTAAGTTGAGTGGAACTTGCAGACCCTTTTATTGGGATGTGCAGGACCCCAAGTGATGTCCAGCCCTGGTAAATCCTCACTGCTGTCACTCGTCCCGTCAACCCCCCTGCTCTGCTGCCCACATCGCAGCATTCATATTCACAGGAGCTGGTGTGCTGGCTGAGAGAACCTGAGAGAACTCTGTGCATCTCAATATTAAAACGGACAAATAAACACGGGGCGAGGTTCCATGTGCTAATGGTTCCCCAGGGACCCTCCCACCTAATTAAAGGGTTGCTCCTTCCAGTGAACAGAAATCACTGGAGGCACATGAGCTCTCTGCGGAGGTTCAGACAGACCAGACTGATGGATATTGTTGGGGGTTAAATCAACTTTATAGTAATCTGTCAGTTAAAAACTGATTATTTACATGATTAAATGGAAGTACAAGGTTCAGATAAAACATTATGACGTAGCACTGATCATCAAATATAACCCCGTTTTTGTTTTACTGTTGGACCAGCTGGGTCTCAGGAGGTAAAGCGGAGTTAAAGATAATCTAGATTTTTGGATTGAATTCCAGAGTTTGTTTTTAACCCTCTGTAGGACACAATGTTTAGAGTCCTGTGAAAATATGACACGACATTACAAGACTTACATAACTGTTTCTCTTTTTTTGTTACACATCAAAATCAGTGGAGTCAATGAAGTTAGCATATCGACGACCAAGGTGTGTGTGGCTCGGCCTTTAAACCAAATGTCACAATCTTTGAAAAGTCAATACGTGATTTACTCCACCTGCTGCTGTGAGTTCTGGTCTTGTTCCTGGTTCTGGTTCTGGTCTTGGTCTTGGTCATGGTTGTTGTTCCTATTCTGGTTTTGGTCCTGGTCCTGGTCGTGGGCCTAGTCTTGGTCTTGGTCTTGGTCTTGTTCTTGGTTCTGGTCTTGGTTTTGATTCTGATTCTGATTTTAGTCTTGTTCGTAGTCCCGGTTATAGTTCTGACTCTGATTCTTGTTTTGTTCCTGGTTCTGGTCCTGGACCTGGTCTTGTTCTTGGTTCTGATTTTGATTCTGATTCTGGTCTTGTTCCTGGTTCTGTGTCTTGACAGCAGCTGCAGCCTCAGAACTCATCAACCATCAAATCTCTCCAAGACTGATCTAATGAGCTAAATGAAATGACTTCATCCACTGTGTGTGTGTGTGTGTGTATATGTGTGTGTGTGTGTGTATGTGGATGATGTGTAGTATGCGCAGCAAATGCCTTCAGTTGCATGTGCTGTGTTTCGTATTGAGTCTTTGTAAAGTATTTTATATTTTAAAATGAGCAGCTGAACATGATGTGTGATGAAAGATGATGTAACATGCTGCTGTGTGTGTTACATTCTGATAAAGTGATGAAACATCATGTTACACACACGTCTCATAACAGATGATGGAAGTAAAAAAAGCAAAGTTTTTTTTTTCTGTGGTTAAAACCAGTTCATCTACATTATTTAGGTTATCTAAACTGCTTAGAACCAGATCAAAGTGTTTGGAAAATTCACAGGCGCAAACATCCAAGTTTAAGTGTGTGGTTGTGTCCGGAAACACACATGGTCACTGTAAATCCACCATCACTGATCTCAGGAGTCTAAATGACAACATCACCATTAGAGCCGCTGTCATTTCCTGAGAGGCCAACAATTAGTGCTCGCCAGCGGGCCGGCTGCGCTAATGGCTTCAGTGTGATGGCGGCGGCGGTGGAGGAAGGCCACTGGGTGCCTGGAAGAGAGTCACTCATCCCTCGGCCCTAATTACTCTGAGAACTGCATCTAGCTGGGTTTATGGAGCGGCAGGAGGGACTGGTGCCCTTTGAGGGGTTTTGTTAAGCTCTTGCTCCCGCCCCCCTAAGGGGGCTGCGAAATGGGCAGCAGATGGAAGAAAGGCTGGGGGTGGTGGTGGCATGGAGAGAGGTGGGCAAACTGCTCACGCCATGTTGTCCTGTTCTGTTGTAGACGTGTTAACTGAGGTGATCAGTGCTGGGGAGTAAGTAGGTCCAAGTAAGTAGTGTGATCAGTTACATTTTTGGAGACAAAATGTGTAATTAAATGAGTTACTTATGGAAATATTCAGGATTACAACTTTAGTTACATGTGGATATTTTCTGCAAAAACCTGGTGTTTAATAATATTATTTTTGGGGTCCGTTTTTTGATTCAATGTGTGAATGAATGATAATGATGTTAACTGATGTGCTGAAGGATTTTAAAAGGAGTTTGAGTTATTGTTAAAACACGTTTGGATGTATGGGTCAAGATGCAGTGATATAAAATCGGTTTTATTCATAAAGTGTGAAATTGAAAATAATGAAAACAATTAAATTCAAAGAATATTTGGAATATTCACAATCACAAAATATTTTCAAAAGACAGAACAAAGAAAAACTCAGCCAGCCTGAAATAATGTGGTTCATTTCTGAACCGTGCTGGGCATCAAAGGTTTAAAACACTGACACATCTCAGCATTTGAGACACGCTCATTCAACATTTAGAAAACTCATCAAAATGAATCAAGTGTATTTAGTTGCATTACTCTGACATAAACTCATTGCATTTTAAATAGGGAACTTGTAATAATTAACCAGGTATATTTCCAAAGTTCCCATCACTGGAGACAACTGTGTTTGCAGCTGAACAAATAACGTTTGGTAAAGTTCCAGGCTGGAGCTCAAATGAACCCCTGAAGTTATTCCAGCTGATTAACCGCACGAGCAGCGATGGGTCAGTTAACCAAACGGGGCGTTCACTTGGTGGAAATAAATGGATGTGGACTAAATTGAGAGGTTGACTGAGGCTTCATCTTATTGTGCTGCTGGTTAATCATTTCCGAGGCCCCTCTGGCTTCAATTCAGGAGAATAAAAGAATATAAAAGAACAATTTGCGCTGCCGCAGCTGTGAATACCCGACCCATCACAGCGCACAATGGCTCAGTCACGCTTGCTATAATTCAGCTTGTGATCCCGGACACGCCCTCTATCCGCCACATCTTTGTTAAAGTCGTCCATCAAGACCATCATTTCCCTCTCCCCACCCATCTCGTACTGCCAGATGGTCCCACCCCCTCCCCAAAAAAGTCCCTCGGACCCCACATCCTATGTCTTCTCGCACCATGGCTTATTATTGGCCAGCAGTGGACCACCCCCCCCGGGCTAATTAAGCTCAGCTTTGCTGAACCAGTATGCAATAGCTTAGGGAGCCGGGGGGAGTTCCCAGCACCTGGGGAGTCTACCTGTTACAGGGGTCGGCTCATCAGAGCAGGGAGAGGTAGGCGGGGCGGTCTGGGGGGGTGATGGCCCAGCTGGCTGGCCTGCACCAGCATTTAAGGGTAAAGACTCAGGGTGGCAGCCGCTGGTGCATGAGGGAGTTGTTTTAGCATCATTGTGGCCAAAACACAACAGAGTCTGTTCAAATGCAAACATCCATTTCTGTATCTGATGGCGCTCCATCGCTCAAATGGTGTTTGTCACCTACTTCAAGATTAGTAATTTCCTTTATATGTCAAACACCTAAAAGTGAATTTAAAGAAAATTATACAATTGTAATGACAATTTTCAGCAAATGCTATTTGAAGAGACATGACTAGTAGAGCAGATGTAGAAAACCCTGGGTTTGTTCATCTTGAATCACTCTGCAGAATTTTCCTCATTTGAGGTTTCTGACAAACTGAATTCATACGAGCAGCATGATTTCATCATACATGTGGTGGGACGTTGATGAGTTTTGTCTCATTTCAGGATTAAAAAACTCAAGGTCTGTGGACACAACTCCACAACTCCACTCTCTTGTTACTGAGTTTGGATATAATGATGTTCATAATATTAAAAATATTTAAAAATATTTATAACGAAGCCACCTACAGAGTCCAAAGATGACTAATAACTAATATAATAATATATATAAAATGTTCCTGAGATTTCAGCTTTTTAAATGACACATTGAGCAATACCAACTAAATCTGTCCAGGTGAGTCCAGCGTGAAGCTTTTATTTCTCTGTGATTGCCATTGATTTCTTTTCGGGACAACCTTTTCTGAAGTTTGTGGTCTGCGCTGTGGGAAAGCAATCAGACTTTTTTTTCTCTTTCAAATTCAGCAGTGGACAAATAACTCATCTTTTTCAGCTCCAATCAATATGACGAGGGCTCGTCACTCTCTTTCTCTCTGCAGTGCTGATTGGAATGAACTCCCGTGTTACGAAGGTCCACGCAGTGATTGTGAGAATGTGAGCCAATCTCCTTGAATGGTAAGTGTGTGTGTGTGTGTGTGTGTGTGTGTCTTTTATCAGGCAAGTCACATAAAAGTTGTTTTGCAGCACAGTGCAAAGGGTCAGCCTCCAAGAAGCTCTTGAAAATGGCGGTGATTTGCAAGAAGCCTGCAGGAACCAAACCCGGGGGACTCAGACATGGTCCAGGTCTACCCAAATTACCATCCTGAATTTAGAGGGGGGGCTACTTATTATACTAATGCATATTTAAATACGTATTTTGCATGTATCTGCATTCATCTGAAAATAAAATGGTATGAAAATAGCTGAATGGAATAGGTATTTAAAGGTGTGTGGAAGAGAATTCATGAGATGCAAATATCTGGGAGCATAAATGACAGGTCCATCTTTCCCCCGTTAAAATCCACAGGGTCGTGGCTAATTGTGCTTTTGTTGTGCAATTACACAGAGTTTGCACAGGCTTTACATAGTCTGGCTGTTGGGTGTGGCTTCCGCTTTGTTTAACTTCCTCCATTTGTGGCCCCGCATGTAACTTGGGCCTCAGGAGATCAGCTAATCCCCTCACTGAAGCATATTGTCTCTGTCAGTCCACCTTCTGACTGCTGATGAGAGGAAACCGACATTATGGCACAGAAGGATTTGTATGTTTCTGAATGAAGCGTGTTAGGGTGTGTTTTGGGTGCTGTTACACCTTTTGGGCTAAATTGAACTGGAGATCGTTTGGTTTCATCCAGTGTGAAGTGTAATCGCAGTCTTGAGGATTCGTGTCTTATTCGAATTTGAATTCGGAAAATTGTCTTTGTCTCACTGACACATATGCTAGCTTTGACTAAAGATATTTTGAGTACATGAGTGTGTTCACACTGGATGAGTATGTGAAAATGTAGCATAATATGTGCACAAAAAATGTCAATGTGGATCTCCACTCTCACCGTTCTCCATCTTAGTAGCGTAGAAATGACAAACCGTTCACTTTTCCTGATGGCGGTGGACACCAGAGGCACCACGGGGGATATCACCTACCCATGGAATCCTTGCTAGCTAGTAAAATTGCAGCATATTTTCAGGCACTGATGCGGTGTACATTTGGTGCTTGTGTGTGATAAATTGTCATCTTCACTGTCGATCGAGGTTTAAGATGTGAGGTCCGAGGCTTGATGTGTTGGAAATATTCACAAACTGCGGCAGCTAGCGTACCGGCAGTAAGTTTAATTTTCATGTAATTTCCAGGAAGTGTGCGACAGCACTGTTGGATTTGAGACAGTACTACCCTGGATTTGTGCCTTTCAGGAGTAAGTACATAGTGTACTAGACTAGAAGTGTGCGAACGGAAGTATGTGAATTGAGACACAGCATGTCTCACAGCTGTGTTGTTATAGACACAGGAAGGTCTGTCAAGTTGCAGAAACATGCAGCAAACTCCCAGCTCGCTCACTGACAGGGAATCTTCATGTATTTTATTTTTTGTTGCTCCCCAGAGAAATGTTTCACATTCAGACAAATCTGAGAAATAAATGGAGATAAAGTTATTACAAAGACTGATGTGGCACATTTTAATGCGCTTGTATTTATCCCTTTGTAAAAAGAAACCAAACCAAGAGGCATATGATCCGCGGCAGGTTTCCTGGGGATGCAGTTTGTGAGAGGCGTGATTGGACACAGCGCCCCAGAGTGAGACAGCAGCTCTGGGGGCTCATCCTTCTGCTTCACACTAAACGTATAGGACACAGGCACCAATTATGACTCTTTGGCATATGGGCAGTGGCAAGCACCCACGTCTGATGATGGACCCTGCCAACTGCTTGCCAGTCCAGGTCAGCGGCACGGGATATTTACTGCCAAAAGAGCACAGCCATCACCGGCGCCTCCTTTGACTGATGAGAGTTGTGGAGTGAAGGAGGGTGGAGCATACACCTGCAGTCCGGTTTAGATGCTGGGTCTGGCGCTTTGCCTGCCGTCAGTGGAGACGGGTTGGGGATGCATCCGGCTGTCTTTGCCCCGATTTGAAGTCCCTGGGGGAGGGGTGGGGGGGCAAACCGCAGCAGCAGACCCCAGAAGGGCACATGAGCAGACCTGGGCACAGCTGTTCTTACCTCATGGCGTCTCAAGGCCTCCTGTCTTTGGGCAGGTGCTGGCAGCCATCACGTCTCGCCGCTCAGGACGAGTAAGACGATAGCCACAGCTCATCTGAGCTGACACTCATGCAGGGGCACAGGACTCCCAGCCTGTCATTACCCCGACAGCCACAGCAGCTGAAGCGACGATGAGCTGCTGCTCGATTTCATGCTGAATCAGGACACGAGACGGAACGTTCTCGTGATGAGGGGAATCACACATCTACTTCTACCTCACTGAGCCTGATGCATCTTTATGCTCTTCATCTTTCAGAAATATAAATTGAAAAAAGGTTCATGAAACATGCATGAGCTGGGGAGTTTGTTCTGTTCCAAGTTTAATGAATCTAAAATGGTCGAAGTGTTTCAGTGATATGATAGAGCTCCTTCATTAAGGATCCGGTTTCAAAGAATTTCAACCATTTCTCCTGAAATATTAATGTTCCTGTGGGACCAGTGATTCAATGCATCGGACATGTTTTTGTAGATGTGAACTGTGGGCAGCCGATGTGAGAATGTACAGTAGTATACAGTAGCCCTGTATATATTATGTGTGTGGAGGATCAATAAATGAGTGACGTTGGATAAAGCAGGTGATGGAATGTTCTGATCAGAATTGTTCGACTCATTCATTTGAAGCTGCTTGTTTGGTTCTCTGCAGGTGTAAGTGTGAGTATTGATTCCAGGATGTTTTACAGCCACAGAGTCTAAGTGTCCTTTAGAAAGACACTGAACCCTAAAAAGCTCCACTGATTGGGCATCGGTGTGTGGGGCAGGTGTGGACGACCTGGTTCGAGAAGCGTGCTTGGTACCAGAAGGTCGCTGTGTTGATTCCCACAACCAGCAGAGTGTGAGTTGCTGGAATCCCAGAACCAGCAGTTGGATTGTTTGAATGACCTAATGAACTGAAACAAAGAAACACTTTAATAGTGTTTTCATTCTTAGTGTATGATACCGACACATGGAACCAGGTGACTATCGCCCAGTGAAGGACACACAGCAGGCAGCAGTTTGTCTCTCTGATATAGTACATACCAGTATACACCAGTATATATGTGTTAAAGCAATTCACTCACATGTGTCCAAACTTTTTACTCGTTGGACAAGTAACAGTTGTTTTCTGTTTCACTTCTCCAAGCAAGTAAGTAGAACTCGGACCTGTCAGGGCCCTGGGGGCATCGTCATGAGGGCAGGCTGGTGCAGCTTGTATTGGAGCCGCTGACGATAAGACGAGAACATCATTGTGTAGGACAGAACGCAGCGACACTATGAGGGCAGTGTCATTACTACTTATCTCTACTCTTCTGTATTATTTTATTCTCTCAACGACATATTGAGTTGCAGGGACTTGACCAGTAGCAGCGTAATACACATTAACACTGGCGGGGAAGTGTACACAGCAGAGATGAACTGCATTTGCACCCAAAACATCATCATCATCCTGCTGACAGGTCAAACTGGGAGTACAATCATTACAGAGAATTATGATACACGTTTCTCTGTAGTGGCACTTCAGCGCTGCCTCGTTATCACTTGTTTATGACGGAAATAAAAGGAGGCAATTTGGAGTTGAAGATAATTGCAACAATATTATCACCAAGTTAAAACTGTCTTCTCCCGAGATATCGTTTTAATGTGACGGCAGTACTGAGAACATTTGTCATGAATGTGGGCTGTTTTATGTAAGAAATACACAGCAGACTGAGCCGGCGCTTTGTTTCAAGTTTAGTTTTATGTTGTCGTCTTATGATGTGCTGCGCAGCTGAGATATGAAAGGAATAGCTGTAGTTTCCCTTAAACACAGCAGAGACAAGGCCAGAAGCACACTGGAGGATAAAAGAGCTGATCCTGGGTCAGATTCAGACACTAAAGCCCAGTTCATGCTTCTGTGTTGTGTCGCCTACTTGGAACGCCAACAACAACAACAACCCTGATCAGACTGTCATGGGACGTTCACAGACCTCGGAGTCAGGACCTCTGTGATTGCCCAGAAAATACAAGTGACCAAAAGGTGATATTTTTTAATGAAAAAGTGAGTGGAAAATGATGCTGCACTTGTTAGAGTTGCTGCGGAAAAAAATATCTGCTCTTTGCGGTAAACAAGGAAAAACATAGACAACCCGGAAAAAAACGAAACATGTTGGCGAGATTGAATGCAGAGCTACACAGACAGACAGAGGTAGAAGTAGAAATGACCATCGTTGGGTCGATGTAGGACCTGCATCAGTTAACACACAGGCATAAATTGGGCTGAACACTATCTATCTATCTATCCTATGATTTAATTATGATTTAATCACTTTTTTAATCACTTACTCCCTTTTTAGTCACTTTATTACTGAATGGGGGACGATTGTCATGGAAAAGCGTCTGAATGGAACCAAACCGTGTAGAGCTGAGCCGAGCTGGAACGGTGTGGTGGAAAAGTGCCAAAACAGTAAGAAGAAGAAGAGAGAAGAGTAATCTTGAAACGAGACCCATCTCAGTGTTCTTTTCTACGCACGGACCGATATGCTCCTCTGCTCGTATCAGGTCCACATCCGTCAGCGGCGTACGCGTGCGTATAGTTGGCCTCATGAATTGAAGGCTGCTTGGAATTAGACCAGGCCGGAAACAGCAGTGGGGGTCGTCACGGCAACTTTGTCGCCTGAATGTGGTCCCATTGTCCCAGTGATGCAGCGGGAGGACAGGGGGCTGATGGGGGACGGCACCGTTAATAGGAGTCACACTGGGGCTGTCAGTGGGGCGTCCAGGAGCCACATGCGACCATACTGCTGCTATCGCACAATGCTTGTCAATGATGATATGTAGACCGGCCACCAGGGCTCCAACATGCTTGAGCATGATTGAAGGCGCGTGGGTATGTTCATGCATATGCACACGCACAGGCATGCACACACAGCACACGTATATGCACATTGTCTGCTGCCGGAACGGATTTCAGCGGAGCAGTTCCACGTCGTCATCTTTGGAGGCATTTTTCATTCTTCTGCCTCAGTCCAGAAGTTTAACCATCAACGTTTAGTCTTTGTGTGTCAAGGTTCCTTCAAGGTTCCTTCAAGGTTTCATAGCAAACTTGTGTTTTTGACTGAGAAAAAGAAGAACATCATGTTTCCCGTTTCCGATGACAACACTGAGTGAAACTGTGACATTTATCTGCAGTTTGAACGTTTCTAAAATGTTTTCTTGCACCAGACTTTTCTCGGCCATTTAGCAGATTTAGTCAAGGAAGTGAAATCGTTTCTTTTCACACACACACACACACACACACAAACACATGCACACACGTGTGAGGCAATCAGCTGCAGTCCACGTGTGTTTGTGGTTCTCTGTGTGCATGTATGTGAACAACTTTATGTGTAAATCTGTATGTGTGTCTGTGTCCGTGTGTGTCTCTTTGTGTGTGCGTGTCCGTCTCTGTTTGTGTGTATAACTGCAGGTGCATGTGCGTGTACAACTGTGTGTTCATGTCTTCGTGTGTGTGTGTGTGTGTGTGTGGTTTACAGTTCAGACAGTAACAGTAAGTCCATCACCTCGATCCAAAGCCTCCAGAGATAATTATTAATGTAATAATTAAACATTTATTGCCAACAGCACCTGCTCTCTCTCCGTCCGTTTGGACCCCCGGGACCCCATCACACACAGGGAGGGAGGGAGGGAGAGAGGGAGGGAGAGAGCGACACAGGAGGAGCCAGAGGGAGGGGTTGAGAGCGGAGAGCAGCAAATCCAAAGGGGTCATCATCACATTGCTGGATTCTTTTACACCGATGAGACGTTTTTTTGTGTGATGGCGGACGGAGTGTGAAGTTATGTGAGAGCGGAACAAAAGAAGAACAATCCGATGCTGGGAGGAACCGCAGGCGATCACAGCGTGGGGCCCCCCTGACCCAATCTGACACCTCCAGCCATTCCATCAACTCACCTTGACTCCTTCCACACACACTTGTGTCTTCTTCCTGACGATATTTTATGTGTTGAAATCTTCAGTTTTGGATCAGACGGACATCTTGGGAACTCTCCTGAGCACTGAGGACATCTGGAGTGAGACACTGGAGGGACAGAGAGGCAGGGTCCCCTGTGCTCCAAGATGCTGCGCTATCTGATCAAGACGCTGCTGCAGATGAACCTGTTCACCGACACCGTCCGACACCCGTCCAACAGCACCGATCCGCTCTTCAACGTGTCTCTGCCCATCTTCAACAGCTCCCTACTCGACTGGGGCAACTTCTCGGGCTTCAACGGTGAGTGCGGTCGAACCTCCCTCCCCTTCGGAGGACGTGTGTCCTCTGCACAGTTTGGACCCGTCCTCTCTCCTTAGAAACCACTTTACACGCCGCCGGTCTTTGTGATGGTAATGTGGAGGGACCTTGTGAGGTGAGCGGAGAGTCAGATTAGTGGTTTGAATGTCAAAGCAGAAACGGAGAGGATGAAAGTGACGAACACCGATCATCACCTTCATCCTCATGCAACTAACTACCGGTGTTTTAAAGAGCAGAGGTGATGTGAGCCGGAGCGAGGAGCGTGGGGGCGGCAGCGGCTCAATGAAGCTGTCTGCTGTCACTGGAGCTGTCACGTCTCTGTAACTTCCACCGGGCTTCTCCCTCGTCCTCTGTCTGCCTCACACACTTTGCTCCGGCTGTTCTTCTGTTTGTGGTTGTGGCAGCAGCTAACTGTTATTACCGTCTCCGTGGGCTTTTCAACACGCTGTAATGAAACGTCCCCGCTGAGCTTCACTGGGTGTGCGGATATATGTTTGTCCATACAGACACACGCACGTGTGTGTGTGTGTGTGTGTGTGCGTGCGTGCGTGCGTGTGCACCAATAAAGTCAACATATCACCTTCATGTCTGGTATAATGAGCACCCGAGCTTTGTCTGCATGTCAGTGAATACCAATGAGTGCTACACACACACACACTTCAGTAATTCAGTTATATTTCTACATATATATATATATTTGTGTGTGTGTGCGTGTGTGTGTGTATTTATCTCTTCTTCTGTGTGTGTGTGTGTAGATAATTGGTGTGTTTTGTGACGGAGGGAAGTGAAGTTTGTGTTTTGATGCGTGGTGTGAACAACAGATCTGTCCTCCTCCTGTTTCACCGACACTGAGTTTACAGCTTCCCCTCCACTTGCATTTCTTTCTCTCTTTTCATCCCTCTCGCCACCACGAGCACTAATGGAGTGCAGATTGTTCACCTCTAGGATCCGTGGCAGCCCGGTGAGAACGCAGGAGAGGCTGCATGGAACAATGAATCTATTGAGAGGAATCTATCTGCCGCAGAGACACACTGATAGATAAACGTGCTTCATGTGCATCTGGCTTCATATTCTACACCCCTCCACACACACACCACACACCCCACAGAGCCCCCAGACCCTCTCCCTCACACTCTCTGTAGGTGAGATCAATACAGTTGTGTATTTGGAATGACAATGAGAGGGAGGAAGCAATAGTTGTACTACTCAGTGATCAATGAGACGGTGTTTTGTTCTCTTCATTGACCACGTGGAGAGAATGAAGAAACACCATATCTACATTTCCACCTGTTTTCCCACCAAATACACATCGACTCAACGTGTGTCCAGCTATTTTATCGCTGGACAAAAGGTCACTTGTTCTGGATTGATACCCCGCGTATGTTTTCTTTGCCCTAATAGAGAGATTTCTCCGCCCATTATGTGCTGATTCATCATTGGGGAGCGCTGGGGGCTGGAAGTCAGAGCGTGGCTACCCAGGCGAGAAGCTCAATAGCGAGGCAGTGGGCGGACAGCTCGTGTGGGTCGACCCGGAGCTCAGAGGGAGGCTCAATGGGAAAATCAATGTGGCCCAATAACCAATTTAGGATATAATGGACAATTCAGCCAAACACAGCACTAAAGCAGACTGCTGGCAAGTTTATCTGTTGGCGCTTCAGACACCATCTCTTCCTTTATAGCATCTTTACATGGGTTCTCTCGGGACTTTAGTTCCTGCGGTGATGTGTGTGTCTCTCAGAGATACCTTAAAGTGAAGTTAGTCACATTTTAAAGTTAAATAATGGAGAGAGAATGTTGAGAACAGTGGAAAGAAGTGATGTTGTACTGTTTTTTTTGGTTATACATTCTATCATTTAAACAGATGAATGTGATGTAGTCACTTAGTGCCTAATTTTTCTTTAATCTTTTCTTTTTACCAACTGACTTTTTGAAAGTACCTGTGAATACAACTCAGACCTCGTCCAACTGTCACACAACTCTTCAGTCACACTTTGCTCAGGGGGCGTGAGACACCCTGAGACCTTGTTCAGAGGAAAGGACCTTGAAGTCAAATATCAGACAGATATTTTTATTAAATGTATTTGTGATGTATTTATGACATCACAAATCACCATTCTGACGTCTAGTGATGTTGTGTGGAACATCAATATGAGGTTATTCAGTAGATGCAAGGTAGGAATCACCTGGTTCCTTCGACACGTCCCTGAGAACGCAACAGACAGTCAACAACAGACACTCAACAACAGACATTCAGCAACAGTCAGTCAACAACAGACACTCAACAACACTCAACAACAGACAGTCAACAACAGACATTCAGCAACAGACATTCAGCAACAGTCAGTCAACAACAGACACTCAACAACAGACACTCAACAACAGACAGTCAACAACAGACACTCAACAACACTCAACAACAGACAGTCAACAACAGACACTCAGCAACAGACATTCAGCAACAGTCAGTCAACAACACCCAACAACAGACATTTAGCAACAGTCAGTCAACAACACCCAACAACAGACATTTAGCAACAGTCAACAACAGACACACAACATTCAACAACAGACACTCAACAACAGTCAACAACAGACATTCAACATCAGACAGTCCACAACAGACAGTCCACAACAGACAGTCAACAACAGACACACAACAACAGACACTCAACAACAGACATTCAGCAACAGTCAGTCAACAACAGACACGCAACAACACTCAACAACAGACATTTAGCAACAGACAGTCAACAACAGACACTCAACAACAGACATTCAGCATCAGTCAGTCAACAACACCCAACAACAGACATTTAGCAACAGACACACAACAATAGACACACAACAACAGACACACAACAACAGACATTCAACAACAGACACTCAACAACAGTCAACAACAGACATTCAACATCAGACAGTCCACAACAGACAGTCAACAACAGACACACAACAACAGACACTCAACAACAGACACACAACAACAGACACTCATCAACAGACACTCAACAACACTGAACAACATTCAACAACAGACAGTCAACAACATGTCGGTGCCTCTGGTCAGTTAACTGAAGCGTCATTACAAGTCCTGGTGTTGTGTGACTGACAGGTTGGAGCTCATTGTATATATATGTCATTTTATACAGACATATGACATATTTTACTACACTAACACACTGGAAGGTGCGTGTGTGCGTGCATGTGTCAGGTTTCTGTGTATTAAGACATTTGGTGAAGGTGATGGCTGATGAAAGCACACAGGATGAAAGCACACAGCCTCTCAACTGATTTAAATACGAGCCGACAGAACCTGCTGAAGTCTCTCCACCTGTTGGACACTGTGTAGCGTGTTTAAAAAGATGTACTTCAACACGACATGAACAGATGTACATGTACAGATGACCTGATGGAAACTCCCAGTCACCAGCCGCGTGGACAGAAGTACAGTAGTATGTGCTTCCTCCTGTCAGAGCTGGTCATTAAATGTGACCTTTTTCAGCCGGGCTGCAGCGCTGCAGCGGCTGCGACTTTGTAGTGGGCTAGAAAGAGAATGTCTGATGGCGCGGTCGTGGCTGGCTGACACCTACGGCATGGGAGCAGCGGGAGAGTGACTGGAAACCACCAGGTTGATGGCACTCAGCCAAACCAAACGCTATTTTTCTGCCACTGGAGG
>CAAKHB010004219.1:56040-69685 GCA_901007665.1 Aeoliscus strigatus
TGTTTTAAGGACTTTGAATAAGTTAAAGCTGAACCAATGTTCACAGCTGGTTTATTTTTGTTGGTGCACATCCACACCTCTGTCATATTTAATATGTCAAACCACTTTATATCAGCGTCTCAGTTATGACTTACTGCTTGTGTTACACCAAACAAACAAACGTACGCCTTTTTAATGAAAGCACTGTCACAGTCACGGTTTAAACCTCGTGTCATTTCAGTTCAGTTTTTCAATTAAATTAAATTAAGAAAGCCTACTTTTAGAACTCGGTTCTTTCAAAGTCGGCACATGATTAATATATTATTAGCTTCTAATCTTATACAAAGATGTGAGGGGAATGAATAGCGGCTGAAATGAAAGCGGAAGTTCCCTCCTCCAGTAATGAGTGTGTACGCTGAATACAGATGATCGCACTTACAAAGAGGATTCCATAGAGTCTGAGCTGTTTGTCACAGCAGACATAAGTCAGTAATTGATTATATATTCAAAATATTTTATGATTACACTTCCTTTTCTTCATATAGGCAAGGGAGGTGTATAGAAACAGTAATATCAATATAATAATAATAATATTAATACGATCAGTAGAAATAGTAATAGTAATAATGACAATAATAATACAAATAATACAAGTATTACCTAACATATGCAATTATTGTATTTATTTTTATCTTATTATGACAATAATACAATAAATAGTTGATAAAAAAGTATTATTTTCTTAAACGTTATTCATATTTAAGACATTTTGCTCTTTGTCTTTATCACCGTCCGTTCAGTGGTCGTCACCAGCTGTGCTCTCATGTGCTTTCATCTCCTTCCTCCTTCCCACTCTCTGCTTTAATTCTCTTCCAGTTCACCTCATCTTATCACCTTTGGCAACAATTCTGCTGCGTTGTGTGGATCCATAATCAAAGGAAAACAGCGGGGGGAAAAAAGAGCTTTTTTTCTTGTACGTTTGTGTCCACAAAGGATGTGAGTCACCCCATATTCCCCACCTCCACCTCTCCTCCATCCATTCTGCACTCCTTCACCTTATCCCTCCATCTGTCCCTCCAGTCTGTCAGCAGAGGATGAATAACGTCGGGTGGAGCTCCAGCTAGGTGTCCAATTACCGTCTGATGGTCCTGACGTGTTCTGAGCTCCAGCCGTCTAATCACGCCTTCCATCCAGCACCTGCCCGGTCTGTTCTCGATGTGCTTATCACCCACATTTTCCCGTAAAAACCCCAATCTGTAACTACAGCATGTGGCCGTGTTTGAAAGATTGAGACAATTCTCAGATCATCCATACATATATAATCCTACCTGCCACTTTTAGACCGTCGCAGATGGATATTTTGAGCAGCACGTGCTATGCTTGGCCCCCCCACCACACACACACACACACCCATGTCAGCCATAATATGCAGAATTATGTACATAACTGAGCAGAAATGGAAATGAGGCAGCATCTGTGGTGGAGATGAGAGCTGACGGAGGTGGAGGAGAGAGAGAGAAGGGCAAGATGTGCTATTTTGTCCAGGGAGAGAGTTCTGTATGCTAATGGGTGCCTGGACAACTTCTTCAATCACAGCAAGGATTTCTGCTGCCGCTGAGCGGATTGGCTGCTGATTAAGACAGCGGTTAGATTTACCCATAAGGTAACTGCAAGCACACACACCTACCCACACACACACACACAGAAGATAAATCCCTGGGAATATAATTGTTTTTTTTTTTTTTTTTTCGAGACAGCAGAGTTGCGATAAGTTGAACAGAGGAGAGAATTATAATGCCGATTTGTTCCTGGGGAGTGACAGCGATGGAAAAAATAATGTCCTTTCTCTTCAAAGACGCCACCGTGTTGTTTTGACATTGTGGACAAGCCTCAGGTCAAACCGTCAGATGTTATTAATACATAAACATGTGGTTCTGTGCATGCGGGGTGATAATTATAATCATCCAACAAATCGACTGATCTGATGTGGAAATAATGACTTTGTCTAACTACATCATCCTGAAATCAAGGTTCAGGACTCGTCATGACTCGTCAACATTCATTTCGACCGTTTTAGCCTCATGTGTTGTGATACATTGTTTGTATTAAAAATCATGAAATAGGAAATTAAAAACTAAAAAAAAAGAAAAACAAAATCAAATTCCTCAGTGGACTCATAAATGATTCTATCGTTCCTCAACAACTCCGGATTCATGTGGGAGTTCATTCACACGAGGGGGTCAATTAAAATGAGAGGTTAAGTGTGCTGATGTCTCAGAGGTCGTAACCCCTAACACACACACACACACACACCCTCACCCCCCACCCTCACACCCTCTCAAATGAGCCCAGGACCTCTGCTTTCTGTCATTAGACATTTACAATTGTAATTGGTTACTTGACATAAACTATTGGAGCTGGCTAATTGTATGCTAAGCTGCTATCAGATTGCTATCTAATCATGCTTTGACCACCGTGTGTGTGTGTGTGTGTGTGTGTGTGTGTGCAGAGAGAGAAACGAGCAGAGACAGTTGGACATGTATCTCCATGAATACAAAGAACACTGGTGGGCACTGCTTGCTGCTCTTTTACTTCTCAAAATATGAATTTACTGATCAACGTGTGTGTGTGTGTTTGTGTGTTTTTAATGACAAGTAAGTCATCAACACACAACTCGTGTTTTTTTTTTAACATCAGCCTAAACATATATTTTTCTCTCACTGCATGTGCTGACCATATTTACTCTCATTAGAAGAAGTGGTGCAGGAATGTGATCAGCGGCTGGACTGAGTGTGAACCACAGACCCCCCTGGATTAAAGTCGGTCTCATTAGTTCTAGAATGTTTGTGTGAAACCAGAAAACATTTTGTCATGTTGTCACTTCTGGATGGATTCATAGGGATATTAATTTAGCCGAAGGCCCCATAGAATCCCCTCGAGGACGCCTGAGGGCCCTGGACCTGCTTGAGAAACATCGCCATTCAAAACTGTCTGTGAGCATTCTGCCAGAACCAAAGTCGACACGGTTTGATATGTCGCTTATTATTAGATGATTGTGTGTGTGTGTGTGTGTGTGTGTGTGTGTGTGTCATACTCTACTAATGGCCCATAGGGGCAATAATCACAGGACAATTACTGAGGAAACTCTAATTAATCAATTCAGTCACACACACACACACACGCAAAGTTAATGACTTTAACACTGATTTTATGGAACTAACAATTAACTGTTTGTATAATTCTGTGGTCAGAAAGTGCAAATTATTCAAATATTGACATTTGATGATAATGTTAGAGAGATTTTAGGCTCATTAAAGTTATAAAGTAATTAAATTTTCGGCAGTAAAACAAAAACACATTGATAACTCATTAACATGTGACGTGATGTTACTGAACATCTTGGTGGAATGTAAAGACATCAGTAAATACTGTTCAATAATGATGTTCTTCTCAAGATATCAACCAGAAGGTCAATGCCTACAGGTGGAGAGGGTTCCAGCCCCTCGATGGATGTTGACCCTCACCTGTCCAGGTGAATCGGCACCAGAACAGGATGTAGATTTAGTATGAATACAAACGGACTGACTGTATTTTCAATAGCGTGGGTCTCATTTAGTGCACAAACAAACAGTGATTATGACCTTAAAACCTGCACAAATAAACCCAAAACAGACGTGGATGTGGTGTTTTAAAGACAATCAATAAACATTAAAGTGTGTATGTTGGGTGCGACGGTTCCACTCGGTCACATGTCAGTTGATGACACGTCTTTCTTTTTTTTTAACTGATAAGATGTCCTTTTCCACACTGAGCTGATCAGAGTACATGCAGAGAACGAGCGGTCGGAGCAGAGTGAGCTGTGAAGTGAGACAATGGCAGTGTGTGTGTGTGTGTGTGGGGGGGGGGGGGTCACAGGGCAGCGAGGGAGACCGTCACTTTCAGCCACTTTAATACGTTTATGAAGATTGGCAGCTGTACGAGCCTTCGCCAGCCTGATTACCATAAAGCTATTTATTAGGCTCATTTCCCAGGCTGAGAGCGACCCAGATGGGGGAGAAGGAGCAGGGCAGACGCCATGGGGTTAGGCTGGCAGAAGGTTAAGGGCAGGTCGCCATGGAAACAGGAGTGGTTGGGTAGCGGGAGTGATTAGGAATAGTGGACGTCCATTTACAGGTGGAGGAAAGCTACAGAGAGACAGCTTCGTGTACGAGCTGGGGAGTTCATGAAAGTTTAACGTGATGTGACTCCTACAGGTGGGAGGCAACGCCCCCCCCCATTTGTCTCATTGTCTTCACTTAAGCAATTTAACATGCAAAATGTCGCAAATCCAATCGATGTCTGCCCCTGCACACGCACTAACTCCTCCTGCAGGTCTTCATTAGCACTAATTAGGTCCTGCTGATGTCCACAGAGGGGGCGGGGACACGTCTCTGAGCACCAGGTACTGATTCTATGTGTGTCTGCGTGTGCGTGTTTCATAAACATTGTTAACATCGAGTCTCCTGCTCAAATAACCTATTCACACGTCTGGCACTGGAACAATTTAACACACTCATTCTCCCCATATGTCCTCGATATGCAGCTTCAAATAAAAACCCAGAGTAAATGTATGCGTGTCCACTCACAGCAGCTAGACCAGCTGCTGACACCACATCTGGCAGGATCTAACGTGAACAGGCTTTCAGCTTTGAGACAACAAAGGGCTGATCTGGTGTTCATCTTTTCAGTTGGTAGTAAAATAACAATAATCGTAGATAAATAGATTTTGCTGCCGATCCGCTTTTAATTATACTATGACAGTTAATACCATGAAAGAAAAAATATGAATTGTAGCGTGGAAATGACGTTACATTTTTGAGTCAGACAATAATAATACATAAATACATTTAGAATATACTTTTCAGATGATCAATAGATGTAATCTATCTGAATATGAAATCCCTTCACATGCGGCTGTTCTTTACCTTACCCCAGTGCTTTAAGCCTACACTATGGTATTAGTAGTAGTAGTAGTAGTAGTAGTAGCAGTAGTAAAATCTCTAAAAAGTCTTTTTAGAGTGAATTATGAGCTAATACACAAACTACTACACAAACTACTATATAATAATCCCAGGCCTGTTTTACACACACACACACAGCAGCAGTGCTAACCACTGGTTCACCGGCCTCTGACGAGCGGATTTACAGCTGAGTCTCTGCTGCGCTGATCTGAGATCAGCATTCGACATAAATTCTTGCTGCAAATTCCTCCCAGCAGACTGAGATACACACGTATCCCTGTTTCTCTTGACATTTAAGGACGATGGATGTTTGTCAGCTACTGACTCACCTCCCCTCTGACTACCTGACTGGTGTGATGTCACACTCTGACATCATGTGACCTTGAATGCAGCTGCGTCCAGCCTCACACAAAGAAACGTCTGCTAGGAAACTAATGAGTGAGTCAGTGCAGACATACCATCATCGTTTATACGACTCACTTTCACTGAACAATAAACTGATGATAACTCAGCCACAGCGTTTAAGTTGTTGTTGTTTTGTTTTTGTAGAAGTAGCAGATATTTGTTCAGTGAACATCAAACAGGTTCCGAAAGAGGGATTTATGTAAAACAGGTGACATACTTGAACCAGGAGAACAGACAATCCCGCTGGAGCAGATATAAACCTGTGTGTTTATGTGCCAAGTATCTGGATAATTCATTCATAAATCACATTTGAAACAGAATTGCAAATCAAAAAGTGTGTTTTGAGGCGTGAATGCGACAGTGTTTGTTACTTTGACATTTTTCAGATCCTTTATTGACATGAAAACACCACTGGTTTTACTTTTCCACTGACTTGAAATGGAATAAACATGAATGTCAAGTTCTTTGTAAGTGATCACAGCTTAAAGTGTCACTTAAACTCTTTGGTGGTGGTGACATGTTCATATATGACAATGATTTGATGGAAATATAAAAATAAAAATAATATAAAATCTAAAATACAGATAAATAATAGATTTATTTATGTACCTCTAATTAATTATTATGTTATTTTTTTCCAGTAATTTAATTCAAACAGTGAAACTATATTTTAGATTAATTCAAAATGCTTCTGATATCTGTACCTGTAGATATCTGTGTATATACCTGTAGAAGGAGACCACAGCTCTCTCTCCCTCTCTCCCACCCTCCATCAACCTCTCTCTGATCACTGGAATTTTGCATTTGAAAGAATTTTGGTCCAGAGTGTTTGTCAAAGCAAATGTCGGGGCCAAAGGGCGACTGGGACAGAGATCGCTGACGTGTTGGTAATTAGGGAGAGAGATCCTTCTTCCTGTGCTTCTCCCAGAGCTTTCTGCCTTCTTCACCTGTTAAAATGGTTGTTCTGGCAGTTTGTCCTGATTGAGGGTGAGTCCATCGAGATAATGGTGATGTTGGACTGTACAAATAAAATGTAATTGAATTTAGTTAATCAGGAGATAAATCCAGCTTCATGTACATCCACTTATTATTTTGGTCTTACTGTTAATTGATTGAGCGACAGACCTTATCCTTTACTTACCATTCTATATCTGCTTTCATTTGTTTTATCATTATTATTCTGATATATCAGTGTAGGGAAAGTTACTTTGGAAATGTAGTTGGTTACGATTCCAAGTTATCCTGTTTAAAATGTGATAGTTGAACTATTTCAGTGAATTGATCAAAGTTGTGTAACTATTACATTACATGTGATTTGTTTTTAAATGTCGACTGAACTGTTCCACGTGTTTCATGTGTTGGTGTTTGACTGCTGTCAAGCTGCTTTACAATAACTAAACCCATCACGGTCGAACATGTGTTTGGAAGTTAAACAGTGGTGATAATGTTCCTGTGAGTTACACTGAGGCGGGAACAGTGAGGAACGTGTCTAACAGGTCATGAGTGCGCCCCCCAGTGGACTGCATGATGAACGCCCCCAAAATAACTTCTAAAACAGACATCAAGGAGATCTGACTATATCTCCATCTGGAGTTGGAACAGGACGAATCAGACAGAAGCCGTTTGATGGAGCTGCATTTATCAGTGGATCTCTAGCTCCCTCTAGTGGCACGTTGGTACTGCAGTGTCGTTAATGACCAAGAAGGTCCCATGAGAATTCCCCTGGGACTGACACCACGCTGCGGTGGTAGTTCCTGACATGAACACCAGATGTCAGCACCACATCACAGAAACACATTCAGCAAGCGCATCAACACTCTAGATAGATAGATAGATAGACAGACAGACAGATAGATAGATAGATAGATAGATAGATAGATAGATAGATAGATAGATAGATAGATAGATAGATAGATAGATAGATAGATAGATAGATAGATGTGAGAGGTCCACACGCTGGACAGAGAAAGTAAAGTATTAGATATCAAGATATAAAGAAGAACCAATGCAGTACAGTTGCATTATGGCGACTCGTTGCAGGTACTCAGGTCGCTTTTAAAACCGTTGTTATAAGCTCGTCACAAATTTGACTCTCAGTCTCCTGTCACGTCTCTATTTCAAATATGTTATGCTCTTTGAAATTCCTAAAAATCATATCAAGTGAGCGAGCGAGGGAGTTATTGCTTTAAACCAGCAGAGGGCGACATCATGTTCTTCTCAGACACTGCCATCACACAGCGTTGAGGCCTCCACAGCCTCGTGCCCATTGGAGGTGTGAGCAGACCCTCACGTCCTTCATTTACTCAGTGTGTTTTCTTGATTTTTGAGGGTGGTGGCAGGTGGAGGGGCGTGACGGATCTCAGACACCCATCACGCCCTCAGACATACCTTCATCCATCACTCTCCCTGCTGGCACCCTGACACACCCCTCTCCATCTCTAAAGTGTGTGTGTGTGTGTGTGTGTGTGTGTGTGTGTGTGTGTGTGTGTGTACAATGCACCAACCAGATTAAAAAACGGGCAGAGAACAAAATCAATTTACCTTCTTCTGTTCATTTGCAAAATAACAACCAGTGACTTCAAAGAGTGAATTCAATTCAATTGAAAAATAAACGCTTTGCCTTCTTTTCCCTGAGCAGTCTGTGTCTAAAACACAATGTCGTCGCTGCGCAGCAGACACATCCTGCTCCGACGACCACTGTGTGTGACGTTCTGAAGAAGCTGGTTTGGTTGTGAAGAAGAAGATCCTCATGTGCTCCAGTTGAGCTGAGGTGGCCGGTGGAGGTAGATGAACATCTGATGGAGCTGAGTGCATCGCTGTCCGTTATTCATTTCATCATTTAACTCTCCTCCCATTCCCTCTCCTCCTCTCTCCTCTGCACTCGTCCCACTTTTACTTTTCTAAATATATCTTTGCCATGAGGGGTTTTTTTTGCCTTTCCAGCTCTGCCATCCATTGATTCTCCTCTGGCATCGATCTGTGTGTTTGTGTGTGTGTGTATCCGTGCACCTCTGTGAGTGTGTAGCGTGTGTGTGTGTGCATTACGTGTTTGTGCTGGTGAGTCTCTCATGTATCTCTTTCTTTCCTCCTCCTCCCCAGCTCCAAACGTTCAAATGTCAACCTGCAGGGTCTCCGGTCAGACCTCTGCAGTCTGATTCTAGTGGATTTCATTCCAAGCTCCTCCTGTTTGCCACGTTTGTCAATGTAACAGATTATCTGCAAATGATCAAAAATGTCTCCAGGTCTCTGAAGATTGTCTGGTGAGAAGCTTTGCTGTCTCATGTGTAGAAATCCTCGTGAATATTATCATTTGTGACCAGTCAACCTCTGATGGATTGCAGACGACATGAGCAGATAGGAATTTCCGTCCTGGACGCTTGGCTAGTTGGGGATATCCAATCGAGACGGCTGAAATTCACTT
Source organism: Aeoliscus strigatus (assembly GCA_901007665.1). NCBI lineage: Eukaryota > Metazoa > Chordata > Actinopteri > Syngnathiformes > Centriscidae > Aeoliscus > Aeoliscus strigatus. The sequence continues at coordinate 64,846 of CAAKHB010004219.1, forward strand.
TTCTCTTGAACGACAATCCTCATCACAATGTTGTCGAGATAGCGATCGAAGGTAATGCGGTTCTGACGAAGTGAGTGTGACTGATGTCTGCTGAACCGTGGACGCGTTCGTGAACCCGTCGCAAACGTAGATTTTCTTTTTTCTGCTGCTCAGTTTTTTGGTTGCGAGCAGGATTAAGGATGACGACAGATTTATTGACAACACACTGCAGGTTCTCACCCACTCACTCAGCCTATCTCATCTCATTGACGTTCTCTGACTAAACTGTCAGTAAAATGAGATGATGGGTCCCGTTTTGATTACTGATGCTGTATCAGGAGGAAACCACGGTTTATGGGAATATTTCCCCCAACAATTATCATCTCATTCATTGGATCTCCTGTGATAAATCAGAACTTTGTCACTAATGCGCGAATAGTCATTAAATCAATCATTACACAATGCGTGACTGCTGATCTCTGTTTATTCTTTTTCATCATCTGGTCCTGGTTCATTATCAGCATTTCGGGGACATTTCATCAAAATCCGTTCCAAACTTGTGAGTTATTTTGCTAACAGACAAACAGACAGACAGATAAACAGATCAATGCCGGCAAAAACACAACCTCCTTTGCGAATAGAGAAAACTAAAAGCAGCTGTTCATGAAGTGGCGTGTTTCAGAGGGTCAGTCCAATAAATAAATGGAATGGAAATGATTTGCTTCTCTCTTCACTCATAAGTATTTATGAAGCGGATCCACACACGGCTCTAATGGCCGCCGGTTAACTAAGCGCTCTCAGCCAGGGGTCAGACGCACTCACACTGCTTTGCTGCTGTCAACAGTCACTGAGTGAAACTTTCAACAGTCGACTGCAGGTTGTTTCTGGCATCCAGCACTTTAAACTGACTGCTGGATGAGATGAGTAGGAACAAACTGCTGCTTGTTGGATTAAAATCAGCCAGTGGAACGGCATCATAAGACAGGTGCTGTCCACAGACCTGTGTCTGAACAAAAGAACCTTTAAAACGAATGCGTGTGTGGAAGGTGTCACCTGCTGGAGTCCAAAATGAAGATGAACCAAAATCCATATTCACAATCAGATTATCTCCAAAAATCTATATAAACAATCAAGTTTAATCTAGTTTGCAAAGAGAGAAACCTGTCGAATGTAATTAGTCACTGAGCATCACAAAAAGTCTTGAAGAGGAGAGTCAAACTCATGAAACTCATGCTTCAGGAGCCACATTCTGATTAATTGTCAGTAAAATAATGTCAGAACAACCTGCAAACACCTGCAAATGGTTCCCTTTGCTTTATTTGCAAATTAGTTTGCGTGTTTGTTCCATGCAGCTTTATTTCAATAGCACATTTTGGCAAAAGGTGCTTTCCAGGAGAAAATGCTCTAAAAAGTGACATCCAAGGCGCAAGTAAAGACACACAGCACACACACAGCATTAATTATAAAGACCAAACAAAGGTATACAAATGAATCAATAAAGATTTATAAATGGAAGTAGAAACTGTTTAACACAAATAGCAAAAAGTAAAAGAACAGGACTAAAAGTGAGTTGAAGCTGACAGCAAAGAATCAGGTTCATAAAGTCATAAATTCATAAAAGAAAGTATTTTATTATTGCATGTATTTGTCCCTCAGCATGAAGAAATTGAACAGCTCACAGTGAACATGGCAAAGAGCAGACAAGATGTGTCGCTGTTACTGACGACACATAACAAGACAGCAGAGGTTTCCTGAGACAAGCTTGACAATGACGGCAGTTCTCTGAGATAGTGAAACGACAACATGGAGAGCTGGGAACGGACCGTCTGCCCGGGGCTTAGCTCCGCCTCCTGGTTTCCTCCTAGGTCTTCAGCCTTGATGCAGACTCATTCTCTCCACCTTTCAACCCACCGGGGTTCATGCTCCACCCTACGGTAATGGTCGCTGCTCCGTCGTTGGAGAGCGTGTGGATGTCGTGACGTAGTTGTCACTCCAGCAGCCGACCAGGTTCAACACAGGTTCAGTGAGGAGAAACAGGCCAATGAGTGAATGGAAATCTGGTGGAGGGAGCGCGCATCTGCAACGAAACAGGGTCTGAAAGCTGAGAGACTACATATCTGAAAGAGGATAGACAAGTGGCTGCTGTTTGAAAGCAGATCATTTAACAATGAGGGTGGAAGCGCCTCATCTAGAGAGATGGAGGTTCTGGCAACGAGCAAGTGGCGCTACGACCAATCAGAGCAAGGACGAAGGTCAATGCCATTTTGTTTTGAGAGTTTGACAGAGAGATGGTGATGAAATGGAACATGAGCCTTTGTTCATCTCTGAAAGAAAACGGCAAAGACGACTCAAACGACCGCTCTTCAGCAACAGCGGCAGCCATCTTTGTTGTGTACAGAACCACTGTCATCACCATATTTAGCAGAGGAAGGAGCCTCTGACAGTTGGAATGAGCCGAGCAGGTGTTCGGCGTGGGATACAGGATGCAGGAAGGACAGCGGGCAAGTTTCCTGGGCTCAGGCCTCCTCACCATCTTCATTCATGAGGCAGGAAACGGACGTCCTCCGCTGGCTATTGTCTGCTCATTCAACGGCCTCTAATACGCTTCTAAATGCGGTTTGGTGCTTTTTCACACATCCTGAGGATTCAGGATTGTTGTTTGGTGGTGACAGCATCTGCCAGCACAGTCACCTCCTCCGACCACATATTTTTGTGTTATTTCCCAGAAAAAAAGATTGAAATTATGTCTTTGAAAGGCATTAAATTCTATAATAGATTGTCTCCCACCGCTGAAGGGGGGGGGGGCGCAAATAAATCAATACAACAAAGTGGGCTGCGCAGAGAAGAATGAAAGAGGGCTGAAATATTAACCAGGTGCCACAGGAACACAAGCCACAACCTATGAAATGGAGAATCCATTATGGGCTCGGCTGGAGTGTCTGTGGAATTGGATTCCGTCCGAGGAGGAGCTGGGGGTGGGGTTGTGTGTGTGTGTGTGTGTGGGGGGGTAATGCGTGTTCACCGGTTTTATTGAGAACTCATTGCACGGTAAAATTGAGAAGCCATTGGTATCGATCAGCACAGAAAGGAGAAGGTCCATTTGCTGGAGGCTCTCTCTCTCTCTCTCTCTGTCTACCTCTCTGTCTCCCTCTCTCTCTCTCTCTCTCTCTCTCTCTCTCTCTCTCTCTCTCTCTCTCTCTCTCTCTCCCTCTCTCTCTCTAGCTCTCTCTCGCTCTCTATCTCCCTCTCTCTATCCGTTCACAACTTCCTGTTACCTTCTTCCCATCCTCATTTCACAACATCCCGTGAACTGTCTGCAGCTGATGCGGATGAACGTTGCCTTCATCCAGCCACATCTCATCTCTGCTGCTCAGAGATGTTGCTTTTAAAAAGATTAAAAACAGCCTGAGAGCTAAATGATGTGACAGAGACTAAACATTCTGGCATTGATTCAATTTGGAGTCAGTTGGCCGATTTCAGTTTCAGTAATCGTTGACTCCTTTCCCATCTTTCCTTCACAGCCACAAATATCATTTCCCCTCTTCTGATTTGTCCCCAACATCCTCTTTGTCCCACTTCCTGCCCCTCAGCTCTTGTGCTCCCTTCGGAGAAGCTGAATCCTGGAGCTGCTGAGAAAAGTCTGTAAGACAGAGACGGAGGGTGATGAAGCTTCATTCACACAAACTGTTCTGGGGTGAGGTTGTTGCTGAGGTCATACCGACTTCCTGTAACCTAAGTCACACCTACAAGTATACATTAGATTTAACACTTGTTGAGTGTGTGTGTGTGTGTGTGTGTGTGTGTGCCTCAGAGACTTTCTCTCTGTCTCTCTCTCTTTCTCTCTCTCTGTCTCTCTCCCTGTATATATATATATATACACACACATACACTACCGTTCATAAGTTTGGGGTCACTTAGAAATGCCAAGAAAAGTTTTTTGTTTTTTTTTCAATGACGACAACGTTAAATGAATCAGACTCATCTAGACATGTGGTAAATGACTATTCTAAGCTGTGAACATCTGGTTTTAATGAAATATCTACCTCCACCTACAGAGGTCTTTTCCACCAACCATCACTCCTGTGTGCTAATGCTACATTTTGGTAGCTAATCATGTTGAAAGGTGAATGGTGATTAGAAAACCTTTGTGAACACATGAAAACTGTTGATTAGAGAAGCTACAAAACTGGAATTGTCTGGATGACCCCAAACTTTTGAACGGTAGTGTATATATATACATCTTATCATGAGTCAGATCACATGAATACACACCCCAGGCTCTGATATCATTTGTCACTATTTAATGATCTGTTTTCACATTTAAACTTCATTTTCATTTACTTTAGTCTGATTCACTGTAACTCTGCCGGTGTCACATCCTTCGTTTCCTCCGAGCGCATCTTAACCTTTTGACTTTAACATTCATGTTCGCTCTGTCTTCACACAGATAGGAATTCCTGAGATAAGTTCATTTACATGCGACAGCAGCATATCTCCGCTGTGACCTGCCGAGACAAAGATCAGGACTTGATGATAGCGATGCAGAGCCTCCTGCTGGATGCTGCCATGTTGTTGAACTGGGAAAAACAGAAAGTAAATAGCAGCTCTTTAAATGATGCTGGCGCCTGTCAGACATGACGCTCCAGGTGACTGTGAACTGACTTTGACTTTTATTTTTAAGATCTCCGTTAGTCAGTCCTCTTCTGCTCGTTGGCAATGTTTAGTTGAGTAACTACGGTAGTCCAAAGTATGCTGGAGCAAATGTATCAGCAGCGACACCGATGGTGGTGAGGGGTTAAAAGTATTACACTCAATACACAGTGCAGGTACTGATGCAGTGGGATGCAGTTTAACATTGAAC
>CAAKHB010004220.1:16823-30332 GCA_901007665.1 Aeoliscus strigatus
GTGTTCATTTTCCTCCATGGCGTTGCTCCTGTTTCATCTCCCTCAAGCGGTGTGTGTGTGTGTGTGTGTGTGTGTGTGTGTGTGTGTGTGTGTGTGTGTGTGTGTGTGTGTGTGTGTGTGTGTGTGTGTGTGTGTGTGTGTGTGTGTGTGTGTGTACATGAGAAGATCAGATAAATGGAAGGACATTTTTGCTGACAGTGATCTGTATCACGTAGATAGTTCTGAGGTCAACACTGTGGAGAATTTCACCACTGAGACAAGTTTGGTGTGTTTGTGCAAATCACTACATGCTGCCACTCACCGCTCACATTCACACCTCTGCTAATGCCATTTTAATGAAGCCATTCATCAACTAATCTGGGCTGAACCCGCGCACACTCACACACACACACACACACACATGCACAGAGTCTCTCTCCTCTTCTTTTCTTCTGCATCAACGTGAGTGCGGACACAGCATTCTCTCCCCTGATATGTGGGGGCAGCGTTGGATCTGGAGGTTGTCCCATATTCTCTCCAGAAGCGTATTTGTTGCTCCACATACAGTTGCTTTCTGTGCTGACTCTCAGATTTACATGTAACTTACTTCCAGAAGGACAATGAAGTACTTTCTCAAGTCTTCTACACACCTTTTTGTTCAGCCAGAGACAGTACCATCCAAAGCGCAGTTTTGGTTTGGTTGGAAGCCAACCTCTGAATAAAACCGTGTCACGTCTTTGCCACCGTGAAAGAGTCGACCACACGACCCGATCACATCTGTGGGTTTTTTAGCCTAAAGCCCAATTTCTGCTTCTGCATTGACCTGAGGTGGACCTTCCGTCATACCCTACGTGCAGGTCCTACGCTGTCATGAGCGTCATTTGTAAATACACTGATGTGCATTTACGCTTGTGCGTACTCATACATATGAAATGCTGCAATACCACGATACCCAGCAGCTCAGAGGAAGAGGATCCGTCCTTCCAGTCGTGTGGTCACACCTACCAGCACCTCGTGTGGAAACAGTCTGAGTCTTGATCGCAGCCTGTCACAAAGTCACGCCAGACCGCTCTGCTCACCAGGTTGAGTCAACCAGGAGTCAGCACGGTGCTGTTCAGTCAGCACTGGAGTTGACGGGGTAACAGCGCGTGTGTGTGTGTGTGTATGTTTGGGGGTGGTTGTCTGACGCGGTGTTTGTGAGGTACACCCTGGGGTACACCCTGGGGTACACCCTGAGTTTCCATCCTTTCCAAGGATGAAGAAGGACTCGTGCTCTGAATTTGTTGATGTGAACCAAAGTCCCCCAGCTGGTTACACATGTTCATTCATTAAGATGTCATTGTTTTTGAAGAGATTTTATTGACTGACCTTCCAGCATTACGACCCGACAGAAATTGTGTGCTACTGAATGAGACAAAAATCTCCATGATTCACACAAGCTCTGACAGCTCCAGTAGTGGGAAAGTATCTCCTCCACATTCCTCAGCAAGAACACCCCCAGTAGAACAGACCCACTCACACCCACTGCAGCCTTTGAACACAGGGAAGGCCTGTGCCACATGCTTCCATGTCACGGACACTACACTGACCTCAGAGGCACACAGAGGCAGTGGGAGACCAGAGAGACGGCTGATGGAGGGGTCGACAGCATGATGAGATGATTGATGGTTTGGTTCTTTCCCCTTCTTTATTCTCATCACCAACACTCAGGGTTCATATGTGTGTTTTTCCAAGAAAACCCTCTCGCAGCTCAGCGCAGGTCGACTTTCTAACAAAGTGCCTAGACAGAGTGTGCAGCGCCGCATCTAATCTACAAGGAACACAGTCTTCAGCTCCACACCAACCCTGGCCTGCACGGGCCACTGCACAGTAGGAATGAGTATGTGTGTGTGCATGTATAAGGGGAGGGACGCTCCCATTTCCCCTCTGTTTGAAGCACATGGACTGACTCTGAACGTGGAGGAGGAGGAGGGCGGTGAGGGGGGGTATAGGCTGCAATCCGAGAGGGAGATCCCACCATGCAAGCCAGCACATGGTCGGTACACTCCACTGCAGGCCCAGCACACGGGGGAGAGATATGCTGGGGGAAGAGGGATCCGGTGGCTGTCGGACGGGGCCTAACACACCTCCAGAAACCAGCCTTCAACTGAGGAACATGCAGCATTAAGCTACATGCAGCTGGTTTTATGCTCCTGCATTGTCCCGCCCGTTTATACCTCTGTGTAGCTCTGCATTGAATCAGGCCGTTGTGTCCGGTTATCTGTGTTTACTTCCAGTCTTGGCGACTGAAAGTCAGTGGAATTTCCCACAGCAACTGATTGGCATCGATTCCTGCTAATTTTTTCGAAAAAAAAAATCACCGTAGCACACAGACCAATCACCACTAGTTCACAGTCGATATAAATTGGGCCTCAGCCTCATCAACTGACTGGCTGTCATTTAGTAAGGGATGTGAATACACTTTCTTTTGTATTTGTGGTACACACACAAGCCAGAGAATATAACAGTACAAACTCTACAGCCTCAGGACATGATTCAACATGCGGGAGGCATGGGGATGTTTCAATGTCTCACACACACACACACACATACACACACACCATTGCCCCACAGCCACTGGGCTAAAAGCCTGGTGCAGAACCACTGTGATACATATCAGGCCTCTGGAATGTGCTGCGTTACAGCATCTGTTGCTGTCAAACTTATTAGTCATGGAACCCTCGGATTCAACCACACCTGACTAATGTCTGACGACGTGGGGGGACAGCTTAGGGTACAATGTGGTGGACAATGCTGGCATGACGTAGTCTGATGTCACCTCTCCAGAAATGTAACTAGTTGTCACGGTTACAACACAGATGACAACAGCTGTGATTGGACCCTTTGTATCATGTGACGTTCCCAGTTCTCCCAGCTCTCCCACCGTGATTCTGTGTTTGCAGAGAAAGTAGAACCCGCCAGAAGACGATAAGTAGAACATGATGCTGATCTTGTTGTAGTCAGTGCGGTGGCAAGATCTGCTCACTTTCAGTCACTATTTCTGAAAGGAAACAGAAAAACACGATACCTGGAAAGAAACAAAACAAGGCAACGAGATTCACCACCGGGCTATGTAGACAGACTGTAGTAGAAACGCTCATTGAATCAAACGTATTACTTTGTTAATCCTGTGAGAGAAAAGTACCTGTCACAGCATTCAAAGAACAAAGGTAAAAGAGACGAGACAAATCTTGACACACACAAGTTGCTAGCAAATGTAAAAGACAGTTAAACAAAACTAGAACTAAACACACATTACTGGTCAACAGTTTTAGAACACCCCATCTTTACAGAATTTCACTGAGAATGATGCAGCTTAATATCTCGGTGTACTCTGAAATTAAAGTATAGAACAAATTAACAATTGAGTCGGTGTGGGTGCATCCCTGGCACGAAGGATTTGTTCATTGTTGAACCAAACTAGACATGATGTGTTCATTAGGGAGCATCCTAAATGCTTGTCAGTCTGCTCAGGTTTCCCCTTGTTTCCAGGCCAGGTGATGAACCATGTGGCTAACCCTGACCCACAGCAGCTCAACAGACCAAATTAGCCCTTTGTTGGGCCATGTTTGTGTATCACATCAGTGTCTGCCAGCAGCTCCGTACTGACCGTGGCTTCCAGTTTGAATAGTTTGATTTTAACAGGAATGTGGTTGCATCATCTTCATTAATGCAGCTATTGTGTCACGGCACAGCAGGCTGACACTTACTGCCGCATTGTTTCTGCCGTCTTTGTTAGCCACCATCAGGAAGGATTACAGTGTGTGTGAGTCAGGTCCTGGCGGTATCCCTCTCCATTGTGTCCCGCTCTGGGGTGACAATGATGGCCTCTGTCCTGGGTGAAATCCGTGGCTGTCGTAGCTTCCATTCTACATGGCGCATATCTCCACCGCAGCACTGCCCTCAGCATAGCTCCCCCCTCGTGCTGGGGAGGCCATTTTGAATTCATGAATTGTCTTTGGTACGTAATGTGTGTGATTTCTAAAAGAGAGGGGGAAGGGGGTAGGAGAACGGAGGGAGTTCTCTCTCTGTGAGTTAGAAAGGAGTGTTCGCCTGATGGGTTGGAGCTGGAGCGCGTCAAAGCAGCGGGACTCTCCTAGATCAAACAGGCTTCCTCTGCGGATAAGGAGGAGAGCCAGCCAGGGGAGGGAGGGAAAACACTGTCAGGACGGATGAAAGAGAGCCAGGAGAAGGCTCTTTGTGGAGAACGTCGTCTGACTATAAACCACACTAATGACCGCTTCGTGTGTCTCATGTTGTCTCCTAATGATCTGTGAGGATGGTGCGTGGAGTTGTGGACAGGTGTGGGCCAAATGTCTGCGATGACCCTTGACCTTTGGGGCTGTGTGGGCAGCTCGAGCTCGCTGTCAAAGGATGATCGTTGATCAGCATCACGCAGCTTTGCTGGTGTGTGTGCGTGCGTGCGTGCAGGTTTTACGGCACAGCAATTACACCACGTGTGAAAGTGCTCCCTCTTCTCACCCTTGGACTGAGGAAACATCAATAATTCAGAACACAACCTACAGCTGCTCCCCCTGCCTCTCTGCTCCAAACTTTTCACTATCTCTCTTTCATGGGACTGATGCTCCAGTGACTGGAGCTGGTCTGTTTCTGCCTCTCCTCCTCCTTTCCCAACCTATATTCTTGTTATTTTCTTCAGACACCTCATTCCTGGCCACTCCTTTTCTCTCCCTTTTTCTTTTTAAACCTCTTTGGGATGGTTCGGAGGGGTCGGAGAGGAGGCCACGGGCTGGGAGGAAAGGGTGTGGCCGCCCACACTGCAGCACTCTATTGTTTTGAACAGATTCTGACACGTCCACCAAATAAGACCCACGGTCGTAAGGAAGGGGTGTTCTCCTGGTCTCAGTGCTGTCCATGACGTGGGATAGATAGCTTTGTTTTCTATCATGTGTCCCAGGCTGAGCAGTTTTCCATGGGTGTCAAAGGCCGGAGGAGGATGCTCGGCTCCTTTTTCACCTCACGCCACCTGAAGTAGACCACCGAGCACATGGGGAACCAAGCTCACGGTTGGCTGGAGAGCAGCGACGTTCAGTTGAGCATCTTGTTCCTGCACATTCCAGAAGGATTTGTGTGTGTCACAGAGGATTGCACACAATAATTAGAGTGAACAGCGTTTGCTTAATCATTTAGGCCGTTCTCTCGAACCGGCAGCGGGACGCATAAGCTGCTGGGTGTGTGTGCGCCAGCCAGCGTGTCGCTGCAGGTACCAGGTGAGACGAGGATCCAGACATTCCAGTTCTTCATGGATTTTACAGCTCTCATTAACAGACTCCCCCGTAACCCTCCCACTGTTTACACAGGACCTGAAAGACACTTTTTGACAAGTTTTGGAGCCACTAAGATGATCCAATGTGTAGAATTCACTGAGATGTAGAATTCAATTTGCATGAACGTGTTTGTTAGCTGCTGTTGATGTGGTGGTCAGTTACATCAGCTCCACGATTCACAGGCTCCCAGAGTCAAACGGGGGCAGAGAGGGGGCGAGTGTTTATGGAAAACATGTGTTCAACTTGTGTTAAAGTCAAACAGACAAAAGGAAAGACATTTACCCACCAGAACGGCCGGTGCACCGACATTTTATCACCAAACGGAAAATCCATCCACCTTCACACATTTTACTGTTTACTGTTTACTGACGGCTACCAAATTTGGATCTTGCACATGACCAAAAATGTTTTCACTGTGTCTATTATTTCACATTGTCATGATCCTATCGCCCCGTTATTGATCTTTCTCTTGTTTGTGTTCACTGGTCATGGCTGCGTAGGGTTGAGTCTGTCTGTCTGTGACGGTCTGTCCTGAGCCGACGCTGGTAAACATCCCCGTGGTCAGTTGAGCTGGGCGGTTGGGAACGTAAATAGGAACATAAATAATGTGCCACACAGCCCAAACAGTGGTGTCTGTCTGTCTGTCTGTCTGTCTGTCTGTCTGTCTGTCTGTCTGTCTGTCTGTCTGTCTGTGTCTGTGTGTGTGTGTCTCTCTGTGTGTGTGTGTGTGTGTGTGTGTGTGTGTGTGTGTGTGTCTCTCTGTGTGTCTGTGTATGTCTCTGTGTGTGTGAGCTGCACAAAGACTGCTCATGGTGATGCGGCATCCTCATGTTGACCTCAGGTGAGTGCTGGTCACTCTGCAGCGGTTTACAAACCCATCCAGTGAGGATCCTCTCACTGTTCTTTCATCTAACCCTCACACTGACAAGAGTGCTGTTCGAAGCACTGGGGAGATTTGCTCAAGGCTCATTGGAGTTCTGCATTGCGGAAACATGCAGCCTATAAAACGCAGCTATACAAGGACACAGAGTTATTTGAAGCGTGAACTCAAAGTAACCCTGGTTCTCCCTGCTGCAGAGAGCCAATCTGATCAACCTCAACCGTGGAAGAATATGCCAAATCACATACCTCCGTCACAGCTCACTGCAGAGATCACATTCTCTATCGGCACCTGAACTCCAGTAGGACGGAAGAGCAACAATACAACCATACAAACTCCAGAGTTAATTATTGTGTCTATGTATGTAAGCAAAAATAGAGGCAACAAAGGCAAGGCAGCTTTATTCATTTATCAAAGCAGAAGAAATGAATGACGGCATCTCTATGTTTTTATAGTTCTATAAATGCCTGAACAGAAGGGTTTCAAGCTGCTTTTTAGAAACGTCAACGAAGAAAGCTAATGCTTGTTCTTACCTCACTGCCTTAGCTGCTCGGCATTAGTTCCATATTAACCAATAATCTATGATTTTATAAATATGATATGATTTATAAAACTATTTATTAACCATGAAATTTTTTACTCCCATTCAACCTGCATACATGATAAAAAGCTGCTGATACATATTCCATAAGTTAATTTTCTACTGGGCTGCTGTCAAAGGCCAAAGTTCCTGAATGTTCCGAAGTGTCTAAGCTCAAATGTGGTCAAGGCAACAGTTCTCTAGGAGCTCATATTAAACATCTGTTCATCTTCCGTGAGCTCTGTTCCAGTATGGTGATCTTCCTGAGTGGGTCAGACATCACAGCCTCACCTACGGGCTGACACTCCTGCTCCTGGAATTAGTTTTGTCGGAGGATTACTGTTATCCCATTAGACACTCACTGAGAACACACGTACTACTGAGACCGGCCTGTTTGGAATGAAAGTAAGAAGACTCAGCCTGGAACTCCAGACCCACATCTAGAACCAGTCCGTTCTGGGCCTGCCTCCACCAGACGATGGGACTGGTCTTCTCTGGTGTTGTTGGTACACAATGAGCTCCAGCAGTTTGCTCACATCCAAGTGATGCAGCAGAAGAATGAATCTTTCGTGGGAGGGTTGGTTGTGGTTTCAATATGTGGAACTAACTGCAGTCGGAGCGAAACGAGTCCCAGCTGAGTTCCTCGTGCTGCTCTACCAGATTGTGTTGCAGAGGCTCTGAGTTGTTTCTCCTCCCCGGGAGCCTCTTCATGCAGCGTGGCCCATATTCTCTCTCTTTTCCCTGATGTCCACACTGCTTCCAGAAAAATGCCGGGGTGGATGCCAGCACAAGTGTAGCGATGTGGATGTGTGACTGCTGCTTTCACTGAGGGAACAACATGGCAGCAGGGACGTTGTACTTGTCCAAGCCCCCGGGTTCCCTGGGATCTCTGCACAGACAGGCTGTCCGTGGTGGGTGGGGCTGTGACCGTCTCCAATGAGCTCATGTAGACATGTTCGGTACCTGTAAGGTTCCATCGGCCTCGTTGAGGTCGTTGAGTGACTCCGTGGCACCAATTGGTCCTGACTCAGCGTTTTGTGCCTTCAGTGAGGCTCCCTGTGGGAGCCGGTCGCTGCTGTCTGTGTGGGGCATGTATCAATATTTTTAATATGTTCTTTCTTTATTTATTATTTGTTGATGTTATTTTTATATGTGATTTGGATTTTATATTTTTTTAAATGAGAGATGCAATTTGAACATACCACATTCAGTATATTGATTTAGTTGAAATCTGCGCTGTGATCAGCTCCAGTCAAGCTGCTGAGCTGGAGGTCTCCGCTCCCCCCGCCCCTCCTCTTCACGATTAGACTGTCATGACCGCGTTTTTACCGTGACACAAATACACAAACAATGTAGAACATGGAGGAGATGGTGAAGTAGAGAAAGAGTGAAAGCAGAGCGACGAGGACACGATCACCAACACTGACCTCTGAACTCTCACTGCTCCACGGTTCACTTCAGTTCTGATAAGGAATAAAACGATCTTGTAACGTAGAAAAAAAAACGTAATGCACACCGATGTTGCTAATGAGGAGCTGATCACTTGAGAAAAAGTCAATAACAGAAGACAAAGTGTTTTTCTCTCCACCCGCCAGCCTGGACCGATGCTCAGACAAAGGTCGGCAGGCTTCAGCAGACACACACCGCTCCTTTCCCTTTCTGTCCGACTCTCTCGCCCTCCGTTTCCATCTGCAGTGTTCTCAGACACACACACATTTAGTGTCCCACGTCAGTCTGTCACGTGTGTGTTGTTTTCCGTGGGGCTGAAGTGGTTTTGCACCAATATAAGATGACTGGAGGCCTGAGTCGTCGGTGCTCATCACCAGAGGATGTTTCCAGAACCATCCCCTCCCAACTGTCCGTAATAGACGGAGTGGGGGGGGGGGTTGTTACCTCTCCCCCAGGTCTTTACTGGCTGCGTTAACTCACTACATGCTGTCAGACACACACACACTCAGCAGGCATCTTCCCATGTTGTCTTGTGTTGTGGATTAGTCCAATCCCTTGACTGTCTGCTAAGCTGATTAAAGGGGTGTTGGACTGGCCATTTGGACACACACACACACACACACACACACACACACACACTCATGATCTGTCTCGATGATCCAGGAGGGTGTAATATGTGTGTGGTGCTGTTTTGTCTGATACCACCCCATGTTTTCACACACCTGCGGCATTGATGGCTGTGTTACAGTGATGGGGGGGGTTCAGTTGGAACAAATTGAAGCCCAAATGACTGTGCCTGGCTGAGGTACTCGAAGGTACTCCAGGTGGACGGTACCCTGGAGGATGACACACACACTCTGTGGCGTAGCATGGAGAAAGAGCCTTGTTCTGTGACTCGCTTGTCAAAATCCTCAACACTCTTAGCAGGAATTGGCCACTTTTCTCAAAACTGCCCCCGACCCTCTCGGTAACTATACCAAGATCACCATTTTCTCTAACTTTTTTTGTCCATAATCCCATTTTGGTTGGTTCTATCTGCTCAGCAGAGAGGAAGTTCCGCTCCACCATCTTGTCTTCTCCGTTTCTGGTAAATTTCAGCTCCACCTACAGGCCTGGAGGATGAACTACAGCCTGTCCAGTCATTTCCAATGAGTCCATTTGGTTGAAAATCTTCCTGATACGACGCCATGGTAGACGGAGGGGAAACAGATGGTTTTGGTAAATGTGGACGAGGTCTGAGACGACTGAAAGCAGTCTGTCCTCCATCTTTGGAGTCCTCCCCTCCCCCCAGGAGGGACTGGGTTAGTGGAGCAGGCTCAGGCTTTTTAAGGGGTGAGGAGAAGCTTGTTAACTTTTGATAAGCAGCCTTTTCATTATGCATAGAGAACACCCAACCCCCCAGCATGCACCCCTCGCTCCTCTGGTAGAGGAATCGGAGCATGTGACGGCGGGAAAGTGTGCTCCAGGATTCCCGCTGGCCACAGCTGAAACTGATAGCTCCATTGTTGAGTGTTCTCCAGCAGTTGGTTGGCTGACCAGGGGTCAGGGGTCATGGGTCGCAGAGCTGCAGGAGGAACCCGGCACGGACCACGGGCTGCAGATGGACGACGCGCAAATACGCCTATCGTCTTCCACCCGCTGCATTCCTCCAGCTGCTAAGAAAGGGTTGATGACTTCCTGATCCGATTGGAATTCACCCCCACTGAGGGGTTAGAATCCCCCCCCCCACACACACACACACACACACTCAGGATCCACCATGGAGGACGACCTCCTCCCTCCTTACTCTCCTGACGTTTGCTGGAGGTGGATGACGTTTCTTTTCTTTGTACATCAGAGCTGTGGTCTCACGCTGCTTCTTCCTCCGTCCACTGATAAGACATTCACAAATGATGCTGGCCAACATTTCCTGAAGTTCATATCAGGCCTTTCATGTCTGCGAGATCTGTTTTCACAATCGGTTCTGCATTTCCAGAGTTGTGTGTGTGTGTGTGTGTGTTTTCAAAGTCACACAACCTGTGAACCGGCCTCTTCAGAGGGTTACTGCTTTTCCTGCATGTGGACGTGTGTTCAGAGAAAAGGTCCGGACCCACGAAATAGACAAGCTGGAATCTTTCCATTCCAATAGTTTTCCATCCAACACTTACTGTACTGTAATTCTAGATCCTTCCTCTGTGTGTGTGTGTGTGTGTGTTCAGTAAGGCAGTATTAGGCAGGCATGTCTGGAACTAATAGATTCCACCCTGCTGAAGAATCTTAGGAGGAAGTACTACCTGCAACCTGACGCTCCAGACTACTGAGGTTCAACTGACTCAAGATCTCATACTCTCAGAAACACACACACTCCTGTTCTGTTTCCCGGGCTGGTTTCAGTTGGGAAGGGGACACTGGTGATCTCCCCAGCTGTCTGTTCTTTCTTCAGGCCCTTTCATTTACAGAAACACACACACACCTCAGGCAAAACACCAAGTAACCCCCCCCCCCATCCTGCCGTGCTCCATTTTTACACACACACATTCTTCCTGTAGTTGTTTTAACACAGCCCCCACACACACTCGGTGAGCCCCCTCCTGGCAGTGCAGCGGTCCTACTGACTTCCTGTCCCTCTGTCCTCTCTTCCTGTGTGTACAGGAATGAATGGACATACTATCCACAGTGACGCAGTAACACACACACACACACACACACACACACACACACTCACACACTCACATCCTTCTTTACAACTCTGTTCTTTTCCTTTTATTTCTTTCTTTCATTCTTCTGAGAACAATAGCATGAGCTCATCGGCCTCCGACTTGAGCGCCCATCCACTGGGGGCTGGACTAGAACATAAGTTTGTGTTCTTTGTCTCCAGTGGTAAAAAGACAGATCACCCAAGATCTCTGACTTGTCATCTTATCATGTGCAGTCTACAACAAGATGATCTACGTTAACACGGACACCCTGACGACTCATCAGTGCACACTCCAGAACACAAGGGGGCGCTGATGCACCAATAACAGAAGTAGAAGTAGAACAAGAAGAAGAGTGACTTCAGTGGAAACCAACATGTCGGGGAACAGGATGATACAGAGCTGGCTGTTTTCAGACTGTTACTCGCCAAGAAAACGCGTAACAAACAAAGATGGTGGATCAGTCAGCTGACTCAGCCCACATCCTGATTGGCTGTAGGTCTGGGGCTCGTCTCAGAACACGCCACACACTCCAGGATGTCTGTCTGTAGATAGAACCGCTCCCATGCTGCTTCATCACAGTGTGGGTGTGGGTGTGGGTGTGGCTCTGCCAACCAGTGTGTGTTTGTGTGTTGGATGTTTGTAGCATCGTCTCCCAACAGGTGTGAACGTGTGTGTGTGGCTGTGTAGGTGAAGGGTAGAAACGTCCACAGTCGTCTGTCAAATCCCTTGATAACGCCAACTGACCGTAAACACACACCCTTCCACAACGAGCTCTGTGACCTCCCTCATCTCTTTCTGGCCCGTCCGTCCCGAGCTGTCATCGTGTTAACTGTGTGTGGTGCGTGTGTGCGTGTCCCTGTCGTCAGGTGGCGTTCGTAGCTGCAGTCCAACCTTCGGAGTGACAGTGTGTGTGTGTGTCCAGGTATAACGTGCTGCCAGTGGTCTGACTGGCTGCAGGATCCAGACCAGAAAGAAGAGAAAAAAACAGGTCGACCATGTCTTCTTGTGTGTATCAAAGGCAGGAGTTGGATTTAACTTTATTGACAAAGTCACTCTGAGAGTCCAAACCCATCATCTGAACATCAAAGGTTGATGACAGGTCATCTTCTCATCTAATGCTCAAAGCATTTGTGATAAACTCATCGTAAATAAAAAAAAAAAACCAACTCATCGTGATAAGTACAGGTGTTCAACTGTTCACACTTAACCTGTGTATTTAACATCAAATGTCCAGTTTATTTATTCCATGGAAACAAACTTTGTGGGTCTCTATTGTCGTCTTCTTTTCACAGAGTCTGACACTCATCATGGTGGATTTTTGTCATGTCGTGCAGCCCTAAAAACAACTTTACATTTGGATGCAGAGTACTGAAGTGTACCGATGTGGAATGACGTGAAAATGCATTTATAGATGCATTGTATATGAAAGTCTGTAAGGATGTAGGTCACATCCAGAGTTGGATCGATGAGGTTCTCTCCATGCTGGCATCGGCAGATGTTTGCTCCTGAAGAGGACGTGACCATGGGGATTTCAGTCAACTTGAAGGGAAATCAGGAGAAGAAGAGCTGCTCCATCTCCATCTGCTGAGCTCTGGGTTTGGTTTGTGGTGAAATCGGCAGACGGAGGGAGCAAATTTGAGGACACAGCTCGTGTAGACTGAACCAGGAGGAGAAGGAGGAGGAGGAGGAGGTCGTCAGTAAAGTAGAATTCCAGAGCTGCTCTCATTTGACTGGAAACTGTGACTGTGCTGAAGGGGGTGGAGGTTTCACATCCCAGTTCCCAGGCTGAGGACATGATGACCATCACAGAGACCGAAGAAGACGTCCATCATTTCTGATCTGATACACAGGACACCTGGTCACGGAGACCAGGTCAGGTGAATCGATAGTTTTCTATCTTAGGACCTTTGGTCTCCATGGAGACCAGGTCAGGTGAATCAGTAGTAGCCTCTTGCTCACTGTGTCTGTTTGTCTCCTTCTGGTTCCGTTCATCATCGTCTTCCTGTGGTTGTTTCCATCGCATCCTCCATGTCTTCTTCTCTGTGATGGTGGATTTCTGTGTCAGTGTTACAGCTCCACTTAGAGGTCTGGAGGCTGTATGTCACCGGTGTCACTGTGAGACGATTCCACGTGGACAGAGAACATTTTGTAAATGGTGCATGCTGTCAGAAACCTCCTCTTCTTAATGTGACTGTTGAGATGCCAGGGAGGGTTTAAGGGCTGAAGGCCCTGTTAGATTCCTTCTACCTCTGTTAACCCTGCTCTCTAAACATGGGTCACGTGGGACTGTTCCTGTTCCCACCCCCTCAGCTTTCCTGTCACCTTCTTGGGGCGCTTGTTTTCAACGTGCCTGATGTGTGTGTATGTTGTTGTTGTCTTCGGACAGCTAATTACAACGTTGTCATCTCCACGTTGTCCTGATGGCGCTGAGCAAAGAGTGAATTACTGACTCACACACACACACACACACACACACACACACACACACAAAGCTTGTTACCTCAGACACAGACGTGTGTGTACTCATGGAATTGTTGCGTGTTGTTGGTTGGTGACACCGTGATTAAATCTGTGTTCACGGTGGCGTGAGTGAGAAGTTGCCGATGGGGGGGCGGC
>CAAKHB010004223.1:32082-43511 GCA_901007665.1 Aeoliscus strigatus
CCCCCCCCGCCCCGACCCCTCCAACACACACACACACACACTTCTCTCTGCTTCACCTTTCCCTCTCCTCTTCCCTCTCTGGCTCATCTCACCATCTGCTTGACAAGATAATACATCATTGGCTGGTATTGTGACACATGTGATGGGATGTATTAATCTCATAATTAGAGAATGAAAAGGTGGTGCTAAATTTAGTCTGGCCTTTCTGTCCCCCAGTCTGGACATGTTCAGTCGCCTGGTTCGCTCACGAACGCCCTCCTCTCTGGAGTACTGGTCTTCTGCAGGAATCCCACCATCAAATCCAATGAACCAATCAGCTGAGGTCTCATGCTGTCTTGTCAGATCACGTTTAATCTTAGCCATTTTGAACATAATTACATCAGAAAAAAATTCAACACTATGGAGTGTGGACCACGTCCCACGCCATCCCCTCAGGGTCCACACCAGGGTGAGTGCAGGAAAAGGAGAGTGAGAGCCTGCGTACGAGCCTGTGTGTCAGGAAGGTTGGAAGCATCAGACTCTGAGTTTTCAGAGAGCAACGTGGGGTGTGAACAGCTCGACAATGGTCGAACCGAATTAGCAGCTTGTGATGAATGGTGTGTAAGAGCAGCGCTGACCGCCTGCTTTCACAAATACACACACGCACCCGTGAGTGTGTGTGTACGTGTGGGCCTCCACACCTTATGTACACTTACACTTACAGAGTAGCTCACTCTGTACTCATATTTCTTTGGGTTCAAGAGGAGAGTCTATCTTCACATAGATAGATTAATCTCGATTATGAAACTTGAAAAGGATTACAGCAGAAGCCAAGCTGATAAACGTGCGTTTGGGACCTTTTCAGCTACACGAAAAACCAACAAAGGTGTTCTGATGAACAACCAACTTCCGCAAAACATTTAAAATCTGACGCCGGAATGTCTTGAGTAAAGGACTAATACATCTTCAGGAAAACATCCAACTCTCTACGCCAGTGTCAAGGTCATTCATTCACACCTCAAACAATGAACTTAAGTTCACAGACACACACACTTTGTCAAGGCGAGAGAGAGAGAGAGTGATGGAGGAGGGTTTCAGATCCGGAGGAGGAGGGAAGAGGGGGACTGAGCTTACAGCATTTCTCCCTCTGATTCACATGAACTAAGTTTGAGTCTGAAGTTATTATCATTTAGTTCAAAAACTTATGTTTGTTCAGTGGTTGCAGAGCATAAGCCATGTTCTACATAAAGAAATAGAAAATGAAAAAAAATACATTAAAATACAAAATACATTTTCCTTTTTTCGCTCCATATTTCAAATAATTGTGATAATTGTGATTATTTCCTTGACAATAATCCCACCTGTAAAATGTCAAACGGTGGCATCCCCAGTCAGGACACAAACACACTGGAATCTTATTCAGACAGTTCCTTTCATGTGGTGGCACACGGTTACATCATGCAGGAGACAGGAAACCAGTTACGTAGGTGGTGCATTACGACCAGCGACAGCTCTCTATAAGGTTCTGCATCCAATTGTCTATTTAGATCATTTGTTGGTGTGTAAATGACCTTTTCTCTCCACCTCCAAATGTTTTGCAGTCTGTGGGTCATTTGGAATTATAGAAACATCGTCAACACTCCCACTCGCTCGCTGTGAGTTCTCCACACATTGATCAGCTCAGTTCACACAATCCACACAATTAGACATCACGTCTTTAATGTCCGGTCCAACTGTGCGTGTCCTCACGTATGTCGCCAACAGATGACGTTCACAGTCCATGTGTGAACGCAGGTACATATTCGATGAGACAAGTCAAATAAATACAAATGGACGTTACCTGATGATATCTGGAGGTAGTAGGTAGTGTGATGGAGATGAGGAAGCATAAAACACTGATGATGTCAACAGTCTAAACGTGTTTTATAGTGTGTTGCAGTTGCAGCAGATGCCGGAGGTCACAACTCGTAGTGTCATTTCGTTGTCAAAACCAAGTTGTTTGCGTTCAGATTTCATCACTACGTAGTAGGTACTCTGAGTTTCTTGATCCTCTGAGTTTCCTGGATGTCTGACTCAAATATATCCCTGGTTAGGACGGCGGTTCGTTTGGCAGCTTCCTGTCACAGCAACTGGAAAGCACTTCTCCTCAGTGTAGGTGCTGTGAGCGAGCAAGTACCGTTTTCCAGTAACTATCAGTGTCAGACTTTATTCTCCCACCCTGCTAGAGAATTCCTGTGCTGTAACGGCCAATTGCAGGAGGAGAGAGAGGAAGAAGCACTGAGTCAAATTGAGACTCTTCAGCCAATTATGAGCATTTGTATGTTCCATCTGCGTGTTGCTGTTTGGAGTTTAATTGTCAGCACTTCCTAACGAAGGCTGATGGAGTGGAAGTGTCAAATGTGTGTGTTCAATTCTTCGTTCCTTTCAACCTGTTTGCTTACACACACTCGTGTCTGTTTTCAGTTTGTTTATTCTCCACCTCGCACTTTTGATTTGTCATAATCTTTTTTGTTGTTGTTTCTTTTCTCCTGTTTCCTTTTTTCTTTCTCCCAAACCCCCCCAGCTTACCTGGACGATGAGGAAGATGAGGATCCGTTTGGAGAATATGTGATTAGTAAGTCCTGTCTGACTGTAGCCATGTTTGTTTGTATGTCATTGAGTTTTGTGTTCCTCTGTGTTTCTTTCATTAGTTTTTGTCTTTAGCTCTTGAAGTTTGTTCTTTACCAAAGAGCAATTGTTGACATTTTGTTATTGTTTTAATAATCACACCTCAGCAACCCAGCATTTTTTGCTGAGTGTGCAGAGCAGGACGCTGTCTTTTTTTTGTTTTGTTTTGGGTTTTTTTGTAAGGTGGAAAGGAAAAAAAACGGACGGAAGAAGATAATTGGATTCTCAACGTTACTGGTGTGTTTCATCTGATAGGAAACGAGGCTCCTTTTACACATGCCTCATCCACATTTATGAGCTCCTTTCATTATGATCTCCTGTTCATTTGCACACGTTCAACTGGTTAATCTCTGCATTTGATCAGAGAAAATTTCCCACAGGGTGCCCCCGCACCTACCACCCACCCCCCCATCTTACTGCACTACACCGGTACTCGTGGAAAGTCGAGCGTATTTACTCATGTCTCAGAGACTGTTTGTATGAGCGTGAATTAGTGTTAATGTTTGTGTTATTGCTCTGTAGCGTTTTCATCTGTTTTCATTAGTGCGACCAGACGGTGAGTTCCTGAGAGAGCGGTGGAGGAAATAAACCTATGTGAATGTACTTCTTACTCTTCATGGATCACAGATGTGAAGACTTCAAAAGAAGTGAAAACAGGAAAAGAAGAATAAAGAAATTAAGCAGCCCAAATAAATTAGCCCCCAAAAGAAATTGTGACGACAGGAACTGATCTGTTTTATGCCATAATTTGATTGGTTTTCTCTGGAGAATGATGTTGCTGTAATTAACATCTCATGAACAAGTCCACCTACAGGTGCCGTCACCCACAGTCTCTAAGAGGACTGAACGATAAATGACCATTGTTGGAAATATACTCTCCACACGGCTCACAGCTCGCACCTGACGTGTATGAAAACAGATCTAATGAAAATCTTCATTTTTAAACAACATGCTCATCAACTTATTGTCCTGTGTCCAGATGTCAAGACGCTGCCTCAGTCAGTCTAAGTAGCTTGAGTCTCTACAACGTGTACATGTCAATATCTGTTGTGCAAACGGTGCAAAATCTATCTATCTATCTATCTATCTATCTATCTATCTATCTATCTATCTATCTATCTATCTATCTATCTATCTATCTATCTATCTATCTATCTATCTATCTATCTATCTATCTATCTATCTATCTATCTATCTATCTATCTATCTATCTATCTATCTATCTATCTATCTATCTATGTACATATATGTGTGTCTGTGTTTGTATATGTATATACTGTATATATACACACACACTTACACATTTTATTTTATGTTGTACGCTATTCTACTTACAGATATGTAAGTACAATACATACTGTACTTATATGAATGTTTATGAATAGAATTTTTGTGAAAAAATTGTGGAAAATTATAAACCATATAATGGGAACCATGTCACCATCAACTTAAGATAATAACAATAACAAAAAATGAGGGAAAAAAAAGAGTGAGTGCCAGAGAAAACTGAGCAACTGTCTCATTACCACCTTCATACTAAAACCTTGGAGTGAAATTAAACATTTCACAAAGGGAATGATGACTCCTATGAGGGAAAGTTCTAGCAGCTGATATTTACTGATGTTAATTTCCCTCTTTGCCATTTTATTGCTTTCTGCTGTGTGGAAACAGATATATACTATTTGCTATGAACAGTCGCTGTTTTCTGCTGAGTAAATGTTTACTCCTTTGAAAATGAAAGTCCTATTTATAGCAGCTGTACATTAACTGTAAAAGGTCATATCTTTGCTTCGTGAAGAAATTACTAAAAAAGGGTCTTCAAATTAGCTTGAAGATGATCGGGACATGAGTGCAGTGAAGATATGTTTCCCTGGTGATGAACTGACAGCTCTGACGGATATTGGTGAAGACGGTACCTGGTGCTCTCCTCCCTCCATGTGTTGTTATTAAAGTAGTAATTCATTCTTCAAACTTCATCACAGGCTCCCTGGTCACAGTCATTCTAATAAAACAAAAAGCATTTTTTTTATTCTGGAACACAGCAGACATCAGGGAAAGAAGATCTTTAAATGTTTTAACTAGTTTACACCTTCAAGGCTGCACTCCTGCTTTCCATTTAAGAATATTTTATTTGATTTATAGTCGTTACCTTTTAATTATTTCTCTGTAGTAGTAGTTGTAGTATTACTATTAGTAGTATTATTTAATCCTGCTGTCCATTTTAAAGTCCAGAAGTTGTATGTGAGGAAGTAGGTCAAACATGTATGATCAAAGATAAACAGTCCAGTAGTAATAAACTACAGAAGCTGGTCACATCAGATGTGTAAAGAATAAAATGCGACACACTGGTGATAAACCCCTCAGACAACAGAGGTCACAGACATCCTGAACTTACAGGTCACAGCGCTGCAGGCACAGTGATTATTTGAACAATAAGTGAGAGTCTAAAGTCCTAAACTTCGGTTTTGAGGACTGGAATTCCATTTACTTTTGTACTTCATGTCTGCACCTGCAAGTTATTGTGGTTGTTGCTCTGACTGAAGACAATGGATGAACAAACACAGCAAAAAAAATATTTCAACTTTCACAAGTTACCAGTGGATCTCCTTTGTAGTTATTTACTGCACTTTTCATTTCTTACTCCTTTTCTCTCCACCAGTGCTGGTTCATCAGCCATTCGTCTCTTCTCGCGTGGTTCATTGTCAGTGTTTCTCTTTTGAGCTCCTGTTCTATACATTGTTCCGTTAATGATCAGATCTTCACAATTCTGCTCTGCAGCACTCATTCACATTGTTGTTTTTCAAAGCGCCTGACGAGTTCCAATGAGCTTTTTAACTCACTATTGATCATATAGATCCATGAGGACAAAATTGCTTTGCATGTTAGTGTTTGTCTCTCAGGCACAACAGTAATAACAGCTTCAAGCCAAATAAGAGGAACTTGATGCACTAATAGTTCAGAGACTTTATCTAACTAACTTAAGCATCATCTCCAACAACGCACCTCACTGAATTTATTTCTTTCACTTCTTCCAGTGGGTGTTTGTGTCCTGACTGAGCGCGCACAGATGAATTCAGCCTGATTATTTTCTTTGTGTGAATAATGAAATATGTGTCATAATACGTATCGTGCTGCACCAAGATCCGACATGAATGTTTTTATACCACTGGGAGATAGAGGAACCTCTTAAAAGGGTTGACAAAGGTGGAAGAGATATTCAGAGGAAGAGTCGTTAGTGTTCAGATATTGTTCCGTAACTCAAAATACAGACGAATAGAGGTGAATTAAGTCAATTCAACAGATCGTATGCATTAATGGTTGTATTCATAACCTTCTGAACACTTCAGATTCTTGGCAGGGTCTGTCGTTACTAACTCCTCCACACTCTTACAATTTATGTTTTAACACGGCAAACTCTGGCGTGTTTTGAATACTTGATGCAACATAATGTAATGAAGTGCTGTAACCAGCAATGTCAGATACAAGTAAGTTGGTGTCACACAGGAAAATATTGCTTCATCTTGCTTTGAAATGTGACTTTGACCCAGAGTTTCAAGCTTTTAGTGTCTCCGCTGTTTTTCTAAAAGGCACAAAGTTTGTGGCCCATACGCAACAAAGGGCAACAGTGTGGAGACTGCTGACTGATCACAAATGGCATTTATTGTTTGGAAGTTAGGAGCCATATTGTTTCAAAATTCTTATGCACAGGCAGTAAAATAAGCGAGCAATTTTATGAGAACACATCCCAGTGAATAGAGGATGGGGTTGTGGGAGGCCAGATACCATTCAGAGTTTGTTTTGTTGTAATTTCTCAGAAGGAACTGTTCCAGCAGCTGTCACTTTATTGTTTCAGAATACAAATAAAAGAAAAATGAGAATCAGTGTCATCATTAACACAACAGTCAATTGTGCAGTTAATAAACCTTCATATAAAAATAGATCACATCAACTCACTTCTTGGCTGTCTGTCGGCCACTGTACATCAGCCTATAGCAGCTGTGCATTCAGCTTCCTCCTCCGCAGTGATTATGACAGGCTGATTGGTGTTTTGTTTTCTTCAGGATGAGAAGATCAATGTGCGGTGTATTCTGGGGGATGGGCCCTGATCGGAGGGAGCGGATCAGGCAGAGTGAGGATGAGGTCGCACAGATTTCCGGTTGAAACTGGGGATCAAGTGTTTTGGGGTTTTTTTGGTGGTAGTAGTAGTTTTAGAAGTAGATTTTCGGGTGGATAATGATGATGGATAAAGGAAGATGGGTGTAAGTAGGAGGAGTGATTGAGAGTAAGATGGAGATTTAACAGTACAGTTGAGGAGATTAACATTCTGCGACTGTCTGTGAGCTCAGAAATAATCTCTGGTGTCCTGCAGAGAGCTGTGGGGAGCTCACCACAGCCAGGGGGGGTGGAGGTCTACCAGCAAGCCTGTGTGTGTATGTGTGTGTGTGTGTGTGTGTGACTCTCAGACGGGGTGTGGCAGGTGGAATGAGGGGCTGATTCCAGCCCCCCACGACACAACTCTCTGAGCAGCTTGATGGATGCCCCCATGGGGCGGCAGGAGGTTTTTTTTCGGCAGTGTCATAATGACTCGTAGTTTTTTTGCACCTGAATTTGTAGGTGAGGAATAAAATCCAGTGTAAAAACCTTTTTCCTTTTTGCGATTCTTGAGGAAGACTCACTGGATCTTGGCAATGCTTTAATCCATATTGATTTGTGCTTCATGCTGACTCATCGAATGGAGTTGGACGGGACACCACAGGGTTCCACACAGCATGGCGACAAACAGCATTACCTTGCCGACCAGTATTTGTCAGATAAAAAGACCTTCGCAAATACATCAAACCTTAAGATCAGCGCTATATATTGTTCAGAAACACTGTAGCTTCCTTAATCTGTGGTTGAAATGTCTGTGTGTGAATAGTGACATCACGGTTCAGAATCACACACAGATAACAAAAGGAAAGGTTCTGCTTGTCCCTCGTCCTTCCAAATGTCCTTCAGGTTTTTGTGCAGGATTTGATGGATTCAACCGGTCCTGGAGTAATGAATTCACCATTGTCCTCCAAGATGGGCAGGGGATGAAGCAGGATGACCTCAGATGTGATGTGATGTTCAGAAACTCATTCATCCCTCGTTGGCTGGTGACAGCGGGACTGTCGGCCACAGCAGTGTCACATGAACCTGCTGGTGGTTCACCACTTCCCTGGTGGACCTCTGATCAACTTGTTCCTCGTTTAGGTTGAGGGTCGTTTCCAAAAAGATTAGATAACACAACAGCCGTACCGACACAGGACAGGACACACCAAGTAGGATACTGAGGAATATCACACATCAAACACAAAACACTGTACAACACATGACATATGTATAAAACAAAAAAAGAGAATAAACTTTGAACTGTGCATGAATAAACTGCAATAAATGCCAGCAGCATTGGATTGTGTGCACAAACAGTTTCACACTGGCAGGAGAAGGAAAAGTCCTCACACTCTGTATGTCTCATCTGTGCACTGCTGTTCTGTGTCAAAACACTTATGACCTAGAAATAACAGTGCATGTATCTTCAGTTCTATTATATTTAGAGCCCTCCAGCTACATGCTGAGTCGACCCTTTGTCCCTAAATGCTGAGTTTCAAAAAAAAGGAGACAAGTGACGGAGAGACTAGATTTCTATCAGACATTCTTTTCTCAGGTGCGCAGGTAGAGCCTCGCAAAGGGTAAACCAATACCGACGACGCCGCACATATTCATAGAACTGCAGTTACAGCCAGGTAATTGCCATTTTCCCATTTCCCTCACATGGGCGGATAACACTAACTCATTTCTTGAGCGATGTGTCTCCAGGCATTTTTTTTTCCTCCTCCTTGTGTCTCTGTGGAATGTCAAAATGATATTATATATTACTGAGTGTGGAAACAGTTGGCTGCTGTTCCCGCAATTCCCCCATGGTGTAGGAGGAGCTTCTATATCGTAGATATGCACAGCACCTTCATTTTCTCACAGAAACAAAAGCAGCATGGTCGGTTGTCTCAGGGGTGCCACTCCTCGATATCGGAGGATTTACATGAAGCTTTCCGAACTTATCCATCCTCGAGAACATATCAAACTCATCAAACATGTTTCTTAATGCAGATAACAGCTTCGATTTAGATGCGTGAAAGCAAAGAACTGAGCGTTTACCTCACAGACAGAGCCTTATCAAACTCAATATCAATCTTATTTTACTTCATATGCTAACTTCAGGAACATACAAAATCTACGTTTATCGACTAAATGGGGGAACCGAAGCTCCATGCTCTGTCACAACGAGGAGACCAGCCAAAGTGGATCCTGATTAAAACCAGCTGAAAAGAAAATGCAACAGCGATGTCAATATTTCTGTTAAAAGTGTTTCTTCTCCACTCAATACTTACTTTAATAGGCTGCCTTTGTTTTCCAGACAGTCAGATCGGAGGAAAGAGAATAGATGAATAAATCTATACTAGTCTCTAACCTCTGATTGTGCAAGTACTCTTGTTTCACCTCAAAGCTGGCTAATCATCAGACAGAGCTGCCTCACTCTGCCGTCTCCATAAGCAGGCTTTGACACCTTCTCTTATCTCATCTGCTTCCAAGTGTCCCATTGCCAACTATCCGTCACATAGGTGTCTGAAGGAGACAGGACATACAAATATGTATTTCTGGATGTTCAACTTTTGATCTCGACTCTGTAAGTAAGCAGTTTTTTTGTCTTGGAACATCAGAGGTTTGGCTCCCCCGCTGCATAATGGTGTACCTGTCCCACCATTTAGGATCAATAGTACACTAGGTTCACCTCTACATCTAATCAATGGGTCGGACTAGCTCTTTTTCCCCTGTGGTTCCTTTGCAAAGTCATAACTATCTGTTTTAGGGCAGACAGCATCAGGTCACTACAATCAATAACAATGCATACAGTAAATAGGTCCCCAGCCAATCGCCTGCTTCAGCCAATCAGAGACTGATTCATGTCTGTTCATTTGTTTTCTGGGCACACAACTGTTGGAACACACTGTTGAAACACAAAAACCTTTACTGAAGTGTGGTAAGTGTGAACGACAGAGCAGCACAAATACATCCCAGAGTTTCAAAGAAATCATCAACCAGAGAACATGCATCAGCGAGCAAAGCAGCCAGAGATGCTTTGGATTAAAGCAATCTGATACTTTTTTCTCTGTTTCAGTGCAGATTACCTTGGCTCTTAATTGCTGCTTTTGGTTGGAACTTCATGCCGGCGGATGAAGTGAGGTCACTTAAATCCTGTCAAATCCTGATACAATACTCCGATCGGACCTTTAAGGCAGCGCTGCTTTAGCCCAAGAATATACAGCTGGATTAGGAGGACAATACCTCGAAAGCACTGAGGATCAGGATACGGCACAGACTGCTTCTCCAAACCTGGAAACCAAATGCACCGACACATTTCTCCCAAACAGGGATTTGCATCTTAATACTAAGCTGCCGGTCAACAGGGTTTGACCGATGTTACATGTGTTCTGTTTTTTTCTCCAGCACTTTAATGAGTCAGTAGCTGATGTTCGTTCCATGCACAAACAGTACGTTACATACTCTAGAACATTGAAATAGATCATAAATTAAGGTATAACTTTTTTTCTATAACTGTCTGTAACGTTGAATTTTTTTGCTGTTTTTACTAGATTTTTACTTGTTTATTTTACTTTCAGTGCTTCTTCTCTTTCTCTTTCGACTCTTTTGGACGTGAGTGTTAATATCTTTGCAGCACTTATTTGTGACTGAGTACCTGACAGATGACAGGAAATATCTAACCTCATTGGCCTGGTGTACAAACAGATCTGTGTGTGTCGTTGCTCAGAGATTCACCTGCACTCCTCTGTCTCTATTTCTGTCTTCTTTTGTGTGTGAGTTTGACTTTCAGAGCGGATTTCATTCCTGCCTTTTCGTCTGCATCTCTTCTTTTGTTCGCCATTCTTTCAGTTCTTCACACATCTCCTGTATCTTCTCAGATTTTTTTTTTGCCACCTAACGAAAATCCACCATGAAAGGAATGTCTCCGTCTTCTGAAGCCCAAGTTAGAAACCAGCTTCTTTCAGTGGCTTTTCACTTGACTTTCATGTTTTCATACATCCTCCATCCTCACTTAATTTGGAGTTACAGATGGAAGCTGGTGCGTAACCTTCTGTCCCACACCATGTACACAACACAGACCTCTCCAGGACTAATCCAGAGATTGTGGTGTGGGATGAGAGGTATGAAAAGTGAGAGATTATGCACCCTTTCCATTACGCCCACCCCCCCACACATACACACATATCCTCTCTCACCTCTTCCTCTTTGTCTTTCACCTCATTTCTGTCATGTGATTAAAAACCCAATCCTGTTTTTCGTTCTCGGGTTCACTCCTTCGCAGTGGAACTAGCTCTGTCGCAGTGTCACATAGCCAAGCCCCCTCCTAATGAGGCCACTTACACACAAACACAACCACACGCACATGCTGCAGAGGCCATGTGTTGGGACGGCGATAGAGGGCTGGCAGTTGGCAGGCAGACAGCAGACGCCGTTCTTCGACATCAAACGTCTTAGCGCAGATTCTGACTTTCATGCATACTCACTCTCTTTCTCTCTGTCACATACTAGCACACACACACACACACACACACACAGACACCCTCACACACACACACACTGTCACACAGCAACACACATTTGCTCTGATCTCGCTGCCAAAACTCAAAGACTTGGAAAGGAGTACTTTACACACATGAGCAGACACACAAACAGCGACATAC
>CAAKHB010004223.1:59682-74360 GCA_901007665.1 Aeoliscus strigatus
CATCTAGTGCTCATTACATCTGTTGCATGTTTCATGAATTACGAAGGGTTTCTGACTGGTGAAGCCCTTTTCTGTGTTTGTGTGTGTGTGTGTGTCAACATGTTGAGGGGATTAAGGATGTAATGGAGGATTATCCAGCAGGTAGACTTCCCACTTCCTGCAGAGGAGTTGGAGAGTCAGAGACGGATGGATGGACAGATGTGTGGATGGATGGATGGGTAGAGAGAGGAAAAAGCATGGATGTGTTAAGTGATGATAACAAGCAGCTTCTTGCAAAATACATTTATGTTGATTTTCCACCGTACAGTTCTAACTCGACTCGCTCTCTTTGTGTTTCCATCAGGGGTCCTGGTACCTGCTGGTCTTTTTGATCAACAGATCAACCAACATTTATGAGTGACTGTTCTGTATTCCTCATCTCATGCTCAAAAACACAGTTGTCCGTCAACAAAACACAGAGGATTGTGTGTTTGGTGGAGGATGAGAACATTCAGAAAGAGCTAGATGCAGTGATTCTACGAGAAAGTAGATCAAGCAGTTCAAGTGAGTTTCGTCTCGCCACTTGTAGCGCCTGTGTTTCTTCTCTACTTTGTCTGAGACAAAAAGCCACAGACTGAGCAGCAACTCCTCCATGTCTTCCATGTACTGTTTTTTTATTTTCCATTGTGTTTGTGTCGCATATAACACGACTGCAGTTTCGCACACGACCCCACAAATGTCAAGGAGGCTTTGAATTATAATGGAAAACATTGAGTCAATTTTTTTTTTAAACACAGAAACATAAATGAAGTCTGTGACACACAGAATTTATGTCTTTTTTCTCCTTTTGCAACAGCACATAATCCAACCAAATAAAAAAAAAAGTTGGTTTCATTATTTATGAGCAAGTCAGCATTGTGTCATGAGGTAAAGCTGCTTCATAATTCACGAGTGAGGCGTGAGATGTTGAATTGTACAGGAAAACACAGCACTGGGAGGTGAGGCTTTTGTGTAGAGGTGTGTGTCAAGGTGAGGATGAAGGCAGAATATACAAATATGCCTGCAAAGACACGCACACTGGGAGAGGATGATCATTTCCACATCCTTTGTTGGAGCAATTCACTCCTCCACCTTGTGCGTTTGTTTGGTCTGTGTCAGAGAAAAAGTATTTGGAGAGCAGCTAATTACACACATCGCTGTTCAGCAGCACACGTTGGAACTTAATGAGACTTGAGTCATTGCCATTTCAGTCTTCATAGTTTTCTTTTTTTTTCATTTATTTAGAGCAGCTACTGCGTCAACGTCCTCGCTGCCTTCCCCCAGCAATTGCCAAGATTAAATAAATCATTGGTGGTTAATGTGAGCAAAGGAACAGGTTATGGTTAAAAGGCCACATGAGATGACAGAGGTGATCTCACACACACACACACACACACACACACACACACACACACACACACACACACACACACACACACACACACAGGACAGCAGCCAGGGAGTACAAGCTCTATCGGTAACATTTTGTAATTGTTTTGGACTAATCCTGGATTTAATGTCTTTCTCTGCAGGGAGGCCCTCTCTCTGAGTAGACACCCTGGATTTAATTACGTCCGTCTGTGTGTTTCTGTACAAAAATCATGTTTATTTAGATGGGAAAAAAGAAAAAAAAATCAGGTTTTCCAGCTTCATGGATTTCTTTTGCAGTCTCTCCATATGTGAAGTAATGAGTTAAAACAACCTGGTGAAAGAGGCAGGGTATAGACAAACTGCTCACACAGAGCACACACACCCAGCAAACGAACCCTTGGCAGTACTTCTCCAGTCTGTTTGAAGTTGTGTCTCACGGGAGGCGACGGGACTGTGGCAGTGTTTCACCCACTCAAACACGCTGGCTCGCAGGGAAAGACAGAGAGAATGTAGACTGGAAAAAAGCATGGGAGACAGAGGGAGGAGCTCGGCTCTTCAAACACACTGCTGCTTGTCTCACCCTGAGCTCCTCTCGCCGTGCACACACACACACACACACACACACACAGGGAGCACTCAGGTTGAGGTTGTTTACAGCCAAAAGATTCTGTGCGCTCATATCGCACACCATCATACTCACACCGAGCCTAAGATTGAAACAGCGCTCCGGGGACACAGTGAGGATATTACCCTGGATGCAGGGACATCAGACACTGGTCGTTTCATTACAATAGTCAGTCAAGAAAGAGACGACTTTGGCACCGGAGCTGAACGCGACAGCAAAGCCTCCTGATAAAAGCAGTGAGAATATTTTAAAACACAGCGAGGAGACAGGAGCGTCTCTTTCTCTTTTGTTAGCTGCATGACCCCATCATGGCTGCACAAATTTAAAGCACCACTTGTCAATTTCAGGGCCTGTAAACTTCTCTTTGAGTGCAAACAAACAAAAACGAGCAAATCAGGTGTAGAAGAAATAAAGTGGAGGAAATCAAAACAGGCTGGACTGACAGCTGCGTGAAATGGTTTAAAGGTGGGTTTTATTTTTCTTTTTTTGTATTCCAGAGATGACTTAAAAGCATCTCATTTGGATGTTTTCCACATTCTGCCGGCAGCGAGCCCACGAATGCCTCATGTTTTCTTAAACAGGGGATTCATTCAAGAAGAATTACAGATGCACACAACAATCCCACTCCAAGACAATTCCTGGATCTGCAATCTGCAAACCTATTACATGGGCTGGATGGTTCTGGTCCTGCTGTGTGCTCGACTTGTTTGTCTTTTTTCAGCAATAAACCCTGTAATTTTCCAGTGTTTCATCTGTTAGCACAGGTACGCAGACAATAACCATGCTGAGACGCCGTTGTCTGCATCCAACAAAGTGATCAGAAGTGGGTGTGGAGCGTCAGAGTGCAATACGAGAAGGGAAGATGACAAACACCAGATGAACAAATTGATACTAGATTGAATGCAGTCGTGACAGATTGTTCAAACCTTATTGTCGCTGCGATCACTGAGCCTTTACAGCAGCACATGCTTTGATTAGCCCTGACATGTCATTACTGAAAGCATTGTTGTGAATATGAATCACTCTGTGATGTAGATGTCACAGTATACTAACTGTGGTGTGGACTTAAGATTTACAGTAACTGGTGGGCTCAGAGCCAAGTACACAGTCTGTGGGCGGGGCTTAACAGGATGACCACTGTGGTTCTGTACACATCAAAGATGTCTGCTGCTGGTGAAGAGTTTGAATCGTCTTTGATGTTAACAGGAAACAAGTTGGACGTTTGTTTCAAAGATCAACAAAGGATCATTTACATTTGTTTCTCTCATGACATCACCGTCCTCTGATTGGCCGTAAGCCCTAACCAGTTGCGGCCAGTGGTATGTTGATATTCACTGATGCGACAAGGTTGATTGCTCGCTGCCAGAACTGACATCTCTGTGTCTCTGGTTCTCTAGGCTTCTCTCACAGCTGTCAGTGTGTAAACCTTCCACACGTTTGGAATCGAAACAGTTGGCATATTAACATGCAATGGAAATTAAAACACACCGTCCAAAGTCTGTGCTGTTGCTGCTCCCGGCTGGTACGAACTGCATTCTGGGATAAGTTTGGCCGTGAACGATCCTCCAGTTTGTGTCCTCCAAATTAAGCTAAAAGAGGAGGCTGCATTTCTTGGCTGTGTATGAAAGAACCTTTAAAACGGTACAACCTTATCGCCACTGCAGCACAGTTGGTCTTTAAATACAGCCTGTGAGGGCTGCAGCCCCCGAATGGGGACACTGGACTGCGTCGGTGGACATCATCACTGCCTACTTTGGTTTTTCACACACTGCAGATGATACTTAGGTGATAAAAATATCAGTTTCAGTCATATTACTTGTCCTTTTTCTGTCCTTTTCCGCCTGTACCATTCCATTCTTCCCTCTATGGCCTAGGGTAGAAAACAAATTCAGCTAATGGAGAAGGGATGTAACTACACAGAGGTACAGAGAGGAGAGATGCAGGAAACATTGGTCTGGAGGAGAGTAAAATGTTCAGTCATGACTCAGAGTCGTGTCCGCATCTTTTACTCTAAAGTCATGAGATCATGTTAGGGTGAGTGCAACAGATAAACGTGCACACAGATGGCAGATATGTTTGATGGGTAAGAGTGCAACAATCAAAGCTGCAGAGACGTGACGGGTTCAGTCAGCAGGATGCCCTGACTCATAAGTACTCAGTCATTACTGCATGAGAACTTATCAGTCACACTGCTTTATTAGAGAAAACATTTCCAGAGCTGAAAAAAAGTTTCTTGTGCCAGGGAAACTATTCATTCCTCTGCAGTGTGCATCACAGTGCACCACAGTAATTTGATCACCCTCCAATAAATAACAATACTACTTTGTGAGTTCTATAAACTGTGAATCATTCAATGTTGTTTCCTTCCTTTGAAACAAAAAATACTGTCGGTTTCTTCATAGTGTTGATATAAGTATATCAGCTCCAAATATGCTTTCGTTGATAACACGGGGCTGCTTTTGAAACACTATTAATTATGCATTCTGTGCGTCTGCATTGTTCTTCTCTCTCCCACCCTTGATCTTGTTTCCATCTCTCTCTTGCCCTTCACCTTCTACCGTCCTCTCTTCTTCTTCTTTCTTCTCACTCGCTCCTCCAATTCAGAGGCTTTTTTTTCATCTCCACTTAGCTTTTAGTGCTCTTATGTGCCCCACTCAAGGGGAATCCACCTCTTTCCAGACACAGCCTTATTTTAGCAACACAAGCTGCTCCTTGGAGAGCACTGTCAGACCTCATACGCTGCACCGTCTGCCCTCTGTGTGTGTGTGTGTGTGTGTGTGTGTGTGGTGGGGCAGGGCACTTGCATGTATTTGCACATGTCCAAGGTTTTCAAAACTGACAAGACATGCACAGTCATCAGGAAAACATTCCCAAAAGAGACTAGGATTGTCAACCTTTCTTTCGTTGCTCTCTTGCTTCCCCCTCCATCCTCCCTCCGCCCTCCTGTGCTGGAGTGGTCAAAGCCACAGGTGAATTATTAATGAGTTTGAGTATTGTCATTCTACCTCAGATCTCCCACTGCCTCCTAACATTAAAGAGGTGAAAAATAACAAGAATCATCCCAGAGGGATAGCCAGCGGGAAACATCTGTGAGATCCAGGGACCATCAAGGAATGCGTGTCCTCTGTCCGACGCATTTCCGTTGAAATATTCTCCATTTTGTCTCCTCTGCCAGAACCCTCCCTACTTCCATTCATCGTCCCTTGCACCGTTTTGGCGGCTCAGATCACTGCGTAGCATATTCAGCCAGCTGTGCAATGATGCGAGGAGAATAAGCAGGAAAGAGACACTATCAGTAGGAGCGTCACTGTGGGCCAAATGCCTTATTATGTCAGATTTACAAATTCATCCTCAGTCCAGAGTTGGAGGAAAAACGTGACCTACATAACTACAGACCAGAAAGAAACCCACCAATGGCCCAGTTCCCCTCTCCTCTGCTCCGTCTTTCTAGCTCAGCTGCTCCCTTTCTCTCTAATTTCGTCACCCCTCGTTTATCTTCATCCTTTCCCCGACAGCGGCTTGGTGAGTTATCACCCTTCATTCAGATGAGAGGAGCAGCATTCACCTTTTTTTTCCCCATCATTGTGTGCCTGCCGGTCCGTGCCTTCACATCCTTTGTGTGTGTGTGTGTGTGTTGGTGTGCGTTGTATGGCTGGCAAAGCTAGAATGGTATGGTCAGAAGAGGGGGTGGTTAGGTGATCCAACCAACCTGCTACTAGGTAAACACCATCTGTTCACACAAAAACTCTTCTCCGACGCTACGACTACAATCGAGTGATCCAATCGCACCTTCTCTACTCTCACTTCTATCATGCCAGGTTCACACCAAGCTGTGTCTGTGTGTGTGTGAGGGTCTGATGATCAGACAATGACAGAATCGTCTGTTTCCTTTATATTTTCAGGTATTGATTTTTTACATTTAAAGTCCAAAACAGAACTTCTCTGTCTGTCACCACGTCCCTTTTTCCTCCTCCTCATCTCTCCCTCAATCTCTGCTGTCAGTCTATTCTTCTTTCACCCAATCCCTCCGTCTTTCTCAGCCTGCAGAAGAAGCGAGTCAAATCAATCAATTCAGGTTTCTTGGGCAGACCAGCGGTGTGGCAAGAAATTGACCTTTCATTTCAATGTGTGTGTGTGTTGGTACAGCAAGCAGAGGGAAGAAGTTAGCGCTAAGATGCTATCTGCCTCTGAGCTGATGGCGTTCTCCTGTGTGGCACTGCCCCCATCTAGCCGCTCAGCATCAACCATACGCTCAAAGGCACACACAAACATAGCTTTCCACCCTCAGCTATAGAACATATGACAAGTACACGGACTGTGGACACAGCATTAGCGAGCCTCTGTGTCTTTTTATAGCATTTATGCTAAGCAGCATGCAGTTGCAGGCTTTGCATTTTTGCCCAACTGGATATTGAGTGTATTGAGTGAGTGAGTTAGCTCGGGTTAAGTGGCTGTGCTTAAGGGCACAACAGTACCGCTGTGATCACTGGCTGCCGCCGTACAACTTCAGAATGAACCCTGCGAAACAAGACAAAGGGGCTCATGAAAAGACACGCGCGCACAGCCGGCTGAAGAGCGGCAGTGGACGACGGTGTGCACGGAGGAGATGTTTGATTTTCTGTCATCCTTTTCTTTTGTTTTTTTGCCGGATTGTCAATTCGTATTTCTCTCATTTCCCCCTTCTTGTCTCCCACACGCTCATTTATAGATTGTGAAGCATCACACGCACACACGCACACACACACACACACACACACACACACACACACCCACACACACAGCCAGATGCAGGCTGACACTCCCCATCTATCCAGGAGGTGAGAGTTTAATAGAGATTTATAATGATTATCAGGAGATGGAGGAAGGATATGTCATTGCTTCCTTTGCTGATCACAGGGTGTGAGTGTGCACAGTAAGAGTCCAAGGAAATGTGAGGACACTTAAAATGCACATCTTTGTTGTCTTTGAGCGCTGCAGGCAAGGTCACACAAACAAAATGAAAAGGGCCAAAGCTGTGGGGGCTCCAACCCCGGGCGCCGTATTGAAAAGAAATCCAGTGCATGTTTTGACGTGTTGCTCAATAAAGAAGCTGCCATCTGGATGCTAAGACTTCCCATTACTTACTTCCTCTGTGCAGCCTCCATTATATCATGATAATGCGCCGTGATTCCTCCACTCCAAGACCCCGCACGCTCTCCAGAGATTTTTCAGCGGACAATTACTCGGCCAATGCGAGCCTCTTCTACCCGTCTGCCTCTGCCTGCCTCATGTTCTGCACTAAAACAACTCATAATTATTGTCTTAGCATCTTTCATGTATAATTTATCAGCCGTTTAAAAGCGGAGGTGCATGCAATTAAACCTAGCAGGAGCCTCTGTCTTTCCAAATCCCTTCTTCCTCTCTCCCTCTGATAATTTCACCCCTCCGTCTCACACTCTCCCATGTGCAGGAGTGTTCTTTCAGGTCCTTTTGCTCTGTTGTTCCTTTGCAGCGCGGCGTTGCGCGCCCCCCTGCTTCCTGTCTCTTTCACTCAGTTGTTGAGTCTATTCTGCCTTCCCTCCCGTGCTCACACTTCCTTAATATCTAAATACGTGTTGGAAATTGGATAAATCAAGTCATGAAGTTCTTGTTCTCCGTCTCTCTTTCTCTCCCTCTGCATATACATTTTCTTTTCATCCTTCACTCTTTTGCTCCCTTATCCCCTCACTCCCAGAGAAAGGGAAAGGAGAGGCACAGAGTAATTGGATTCCCCCTAATAGCGAGGGTAATGTTGACAGTACATAAATCCTGCCTCTGAAATAGCGCCTCGTTTATCTTCTGATTTTGCCTCATTGTTTTTCGGTGCCTGTTCACCACCCTCATCTTCCTCCCCCCGACTCTTGTGCGCGTTGTCCCTACATCCTTCCTCCCTCACCCCTCCCTCGCCTCATCTCCCACAGGGTCTCATCAGGTAGCCGTGATTGTCGAGATGGGCCCCGTATGGGACAATGTGTCTCTGCATAATTTGGCCCGGTTTGGTTGCATCAGAGCAGATATTGAAAGAAACTGGCACTGAAGTGCGTAGATGAACGAGAAAGAGAGCATGTGTGTTGCATCGGTTGCGTGCTGCACGATAAGGCTCTCAGGAAGCAATGAAGGACGCTCTTGATTCCATGTTGTGCAAATAAAAGCTGCTCCGGCGTATTTTTCCCTCTGCACATTTCAAGCCTGGTGAAAAGAAAGATGCTCAGTCTCAGTGTCTGCAGGCATCTGGAAAGTGAACTCTGCTCAGGCTTCAAACATGCATTAGACATAAAACAATTAAGGAACAGAGCAAAGTCTTTCAGTGAAGTGTGAAACCTGTTTTGTTTAATTTTGCGCCAATTCAAACACAACCCTACCCTACCCCCTAGTTTCCTAGCCTAACGCCCCCTATCTGCAGTGGAGATATGCTTTGTCTAAATGCATTATAGGTATTCTGTTTGTGGATGTTGCAGTGTCTGATGTGCTGAAGGCCACTACCGTCTTTCAGACTAATGGTTATGTTTCTGACAACAGCCAGCTTGTTGTTTTTTATATGACCACTAGAGGGCGCCCGGTGCACCGGCGTAGCAACAGGTCGTAAGTCACTGCTGCAAAACAACTCCTGGTTGTTTCTGTGTTCAAAGGTTGGGAGCGTAATACCTCTGGTAGATAGCATGAAGGCAACGGTGGCACGCTGGCAATGCTTCCTCAGTTCGCACCACACATGCATAAACTGTCATCAATGTGCCATGCAAAAATACATTAACCCTCTTTGTCTCAGAACAGCCCATTTCATGCTTGGTCTCAAGAGCATATTCAAACATATAAAGGCTCACTACCAAAATTGGACTTCCACAAAGCTGAAAGTCTCTCAAGAGTATACTGGAAATATTGGAGCAATTAGAGCACAGTAGAGGCAGAAATCTTGATGTCCTTTATACATCTGCAGGGCTCAACACAAGACACAACACTAGGTGCCTGGTTGATTATTTCTGTTCAAAAGACAAGAACGGTGGTGAATAAGTTTGTGTCCTTCTTTCCATTACTCTCCTCCGAGCATCAAACAACATTGTTAATAATTGACCAGGTCTCCTGGCAGCTGATAAGCAATGAGCAGCCTCTTATAGCAGCATTAGGGTCCTCTCACGTGCACGCGCCTACATACACACTCACACATCTTCCCTTTGATGCTTTTTCATGATCCGTCTCATTGACGCAGGGAGTCCAGGTCAGGTCATCAATCACCTGTGTGGCATTTGAATTGTTTGGTGTGTCTATAGCATCCTGCACTCTGACTTCTCTGATCTGTTCCTCTGCAAACACACAGACACCGACAAGGTGAGTGAGGCGTCCACCAGAGAGGCACCATAACTGCATAGAGTCAAGAATAACTACGTTGAATATTCAGCGTATGCATTCAGACTGGTGGTTGCTGTTCACGACAATGATCCACAGAGCCAAGCAACAGCACCAAGGTCAAGGTGTGCTTCTTCATCCTTGGCTGTCTTTATCGCTGGAGAATCACTTATCCAGATGTATGCATGTTCATGCTATAGCTTAACATGTTTTTTTTGTTTTTTTTCACGCACTACCAGTGGAAACTTCAAAGTCCCTGGAAATCACAGTGTTTTTTCACATGCACAGAGGGCAGAATAAAATAAATGTTTCTCTGGGTGGTCTGCATGCGCTCTTAAGTACCACAGTTAATTGGATTGTCAATCTGGGGAAGCCCACTTCCTTTTTTCATTGAACACGCTCACATAATAAGACCCCGTAGCCCTGAGGCACGGTTACCTTAACCACACATCCTCCGTACGGTGTAATAAACAGATTTTATCTGTCAGATGCTGGGTTAGTTGCTCACACCACACTGGAAAGTGGATAAACCAAAACAACAGTAAATTAAAGTGATAAAAATACATGATGGGGGTATGATTTGTCCACAAACCCCCACTGCTCCACCCTGCTTCCCCTCCCTAATGCTGAGCACTGACATCTTTCTTCAACCAATCAATAGGTCACATTTCTTATTACACCCTGCCACTCACCTATCCCGTCCTGCTTACACACAATCTCTGCATAATCACACACACACACGCAATTCTTCTGTTGAGGCTGTTTCCGTAGGTCGTCACCCTTAAAGCCCCTTTCAACTCTGCTTGTGTCAACACCTCAACCGTTTTCCTCTGGCCTTATTTTCCGTTGTTATATACTTACACTCTTCCCCTCATTCCGTCCTTCCTGCTCCTCTGCTTGCTATGTGTTTCCTCATTAGTTGGTCAGCCTGCGATCTGACAGAGATGAAGGCCTCTGATGGACGCTGTCAGATTGTCGGTGCATATATTCTCAACAAAACACACACACACACACACACACACACACACTTACATACAAACATACAGTGAGGAGTAATAAAAAAAAAAAGGTCCAGGACACAAACAAAGCGTTGAGTGTGTCCTTATTACTGTTTGTATTCCCATGCATCTACTTCCTCACATACACCTGCACCTGCATACATCTACTGTCAACAAGGAATTTTGTTTGTTGATCCAATTCTGTTGTAATTGAGAAGGTATGCGGACATAAACAAACTTTAAAGTCAGTGTTTGTTTGTGAATGTGATATTGTATTGTACTGTATATAGGATCTGAGGCTGTCAGGCTGCTCTCCATTTTTCAATGGAAAAACTCATTTACTGGCAGTCATGGGGTCTTGTCATGTGACCAGAAGCACTGTGTTGGTCACTGACTGATCATTTATCGTACACAAGAAGCTCTGACTGAGACGCTCTCCCATCAGTTTAGATTCCCACACCCTCTTACCCACCAGACATGCTCTCCTACATGTTTGCTGGCTGCTTGCACACTGTCACATTCTCTGGCATTTCCTGCTGGTCTGAAACCAGATTCAGCTTCTTTTGTTTGTTCTTTCACGTTTTGATCTCACTCAGCATCTTAGTTCAATTGGAGTGACCCTATTAGTTTTCAAATTTAATTTCTGTAAGGCAGAGTAGTGCACGTGATGAGTGTCTGTTTCACCCGTTTTGCCGGCGTTTGTTGGAACAGGACTGAGCTGCTCGATGAGGCAGCTTTGATTGTGAATTTTCCCCGTCACAGTCGCTGTCGTATCAATGGAGCCATGATTTCTCTTTGAGTTTGATGTCTGTCTCCTCTCCTGTTGCACAGCGGAGTAAACACACACAGCAGGCTTTGGTTTGGCACACTGATGTCCTGTGGGGGATGGTCCACGAGTAGGGATGAAAATATGAATCAGAGAGAGAATGCCCCCCACCCTTCCAGCACTCTGTTTTCATCCCTTGTTCTACCCTAGAGTTTGGAGAGGAGTGAGTGGGTGATCCGTATGGGGACTTTGGTGTGGGTGTGTGGGTTTTATGACTGTTGGAATTTGGTCATGCTGGAAGAGAGATAATGTGATGACGAGGGACGTGCATTAGCTGCATCTGGTCGTTCCACCAGCAGAGGGGCCGGTGAAGAGGACGGATGAGGGTGCAAAGCCAAAATGTGATCCCACATGCTTCCAAGAGCAGCTCGACAAACTACATTAGAGTGCTCACTGGGACTGTTTGAATTGACAAAAATGGGATAAAGGGGAAGCAGAACAGACAGTGCTGGCCTTATAGGAGTCAAGCTGTTCCCCGCTATTGTTGGAGGAAGAAAACAATCCGTAGATTCAGTTAATCCACCACCAGGGGTGAAATCAAGTCCCTTCTGCTGCTCCGACTAACACGCCTTCATACCAGCATACATGTGTTTTGCCTTTCGGGTAACAGCCACATCCAACAGTAAAGCACTCGCCCTTTATTTGTTTTTTACATGAATCATTTTTGAGGTTCTGAGAGAAATTGACCAGCAAACTTCTTTGGAGAGCGCCAAGCAGATCGCCAGAGCGAAACAGAAACAAGCACATTTAGATTTGCTGTGCAGCGCTTCAGACAGACACATTCAAAAACTCAACACATTCTGCCCAAAAGAAACTTTTCAGAAATGCATTTGTTAAATGGATCATCAGTAAATGAGGCGCTGCCTGTTAAATGAAGAATCAAATAACGTGCAGTTAACGATACACAGAACCTCATCATCAGCGTGGTCTAATGATAGTCTAATTGAATTTTGTCATGGAATCAGAATCAGAACGATGCCTCTGACAGTGTGAGCCACAGGCCATGATGCAGCTCAGGATCTTTGATAAAAATAGCGAGCCGCCTGGGTTTGTCATTTCTGAAATTGTATGGGTGTTTGCTGCACGCCTTTTTGTTATAAGACCACTTCCGCCATGCCGGTCCTCCAGCAGCATTTCCTATTTTCCGCTCCAGTAACAAACTGATCAAATTGTTATACTTTAACAAATTTTGACCTAGATGATATTTCCACCGCAGAGAAAGGGTATGAAGTCCTGATGATGATGAAGTGAGGTTTCCGGTCATCTTAGAGTTATCTTAACCACAGTGGGCTCCGAAAGCTCGCCACCAATTGTGCCTCCATAGTGACACCAACCGAGGCTGACTTTGTCGCAGGGCGAGTCGTGCCAGATGGGGGTTTGTGGAGCAGTTAGATAGATAGATGGAAGGAGCCTCCAGGCACAGAGGAGCCCTGTGACATTGAGGGGCACAAGTGGCCGCAGAGCTGACAAGATGAGAAGTGATATGCCCTCGCCATTCTTGTCAGTCACGCCACCTCATTAGAGGCAGAGGAGGAGAAGGAGGGAGCGTATTTAGAAGAGGACAGTCAGACAGTCAGTGTTTGCGTTGGTCTCAGTGCTCAGAAAAACCTGAAAATCCAGAGGTACCACCAGCAAATGTGGCGCTATCCAATTGCGTGTGGGGGTATTTTGATATGCACTCGTTGACAGAACCGACATCTTTCTGGATGTGGGTCTGGATTTCCGCCGCAGTTGTTTTAAAGATGGTTGAACTGGCATGTGACACGTGAGCACAGCAAGAAGCGATGCTGCAGCGGTAACCTGCTCAGGGAAGAAGAAGACAGTGACGGCATGAAATATTAACCCATGGTTCAACATCCAAGCTTAGCTGTGTGTCACTGCTAATGCACACATTCACAGGGGAGATGATCGGGCTTGTTGCATCACCAGATGGAAGAGGCTCTCGCACATATTCATACACTCATAATAGGATATAAGAAGAAAATCCCAACAGTCATTTTGGTAATGCAGCTGGAACAATTGAGAATCAAGGAAGGCACACACAGGCGCAGAGACACACAACATCCTTCGCCTCTGAAGCTAAACAGTTGATTGATGGCCTAAGCTGTGAAGAAATGCTCTCCTTTATGTCTCTAAAGGTTTGTAATTGCTGCAGTGAAAGGATGCTCACTCGCCTGGAATATTGATCCTAATGGGATTACGATCCTCCACCAGAGAGAGGGTGATGGAGGGAAAGAGATGGAGGGAAGAGAGAGGCACGAGAACGAGTCTGGACAGAGAGGTGAGACAGATGGACAGAGGTAGAAATCGAGTTTGTCCTCGTCATATTCTGTCGATTCTGTCTTTTCTTTTTCTTACACTACAGTCACTTGGTAACCCCTCTTTTGACTTCCATACCGGAAGGATGACACTCCACTCTGGAAACCAGAGATGGAGAAAACACTGGGAATTCAAATGAAGGGGAGGAGGAACAGCAAAGCAGTTTCCCAAGGGAGAGATCATGGAGGGGGGATTCAGCCATTCCTCCGGGATGGTTGTTGTTGTTGTTGTTGTTGTTGTCGACGTTGCTGCAGAGGTATGTGGTTGCTGCTACATCCCAGCAGCTACAAACAAAAAACGGGTTCAAGCAAAGTGTCGATTCTAAGTAGCAAAGGGGAAATAAGGTGAAAACCCGTTTTCAAAGAAAGAGGGCGGGACAGACTAAGATTTATATAACTGGAGCTGCTGAGCCGCAAGTGAAATGTGAACTGAAAGAGAACAACCACATTATGCTCTGTGTGACCATATTGTAATTCTGAGAAAAAGTACAGCTCACTGCCTCTCCTGATTATTCCCAGCAGTGTGTTCCAATCCCACCCTGCCCTAGTCATCTCTCAGAATTAATCAGCGTGAAGGGCCATCAGCCTGTCCGTCATTCTGGTTTGACTGCAGCAGCCCCATATGCGAAACACCACTGTCAGTGTCTGGATGTGTGTGTTCTCAGTCGATTGCCAGTGTGTATTTTTATGTGTCAGTCTGTTGCAGCGTGACCATAATGTAGGTTATCTGCTCTTGTTCTTACTAACAACGGGATACTTCAATGAAGCCGAGCTGCAGCACTTTGTGGCGCCACCTGTTTTGGGAAAGTTACTTGGTACAATGACAATGAGAGGTTGCCTGTATATAAAATAATAGTAAAACTATCTCAGTGACTTTATCAAAGTAAGTAATTCCATTTGATGTGTTTCTAAATGTTGAATGAACGTACTCTACTGTTGTAAATGTTTCATGTGTCAGTGTTTGAACTTCCAGCATCATTAACACTGACACCTG
This sequence comes from Aeoliscus strigatus, assembly GCA_901007665.1. Classification (NCBI taxonomy): domain Eukaryota; kingdom Metazoa; phylum Chordata; class Actinopteri; order Syngnathiformes; family Centriscidae; genus Aeoliscus; species Aeoliscus strigatus. Next base: position 74,192 of record CAAKHB010004223.1, read on the forward strand.
TCAAACTGCTTTAAAATCACTGAACACTGAACACTGAATCATTATCATTAATTCAGACACTAAATTAGGACAAAAAAACTAATATTATTAATATACAGACCGTTTTTTCAGATGCAAGTAAAATTGCAATCGTGAATATTTCTCTCAGTAACTGCAAGTTAAATACATT
>CAAKHB010004225.1:5850-16407 GCA_901007665.1 Aeoliscus strigatus
CCCCCTCCCCCCAACTGACACACACACTTATTTTCATGAACTCTTACATTTCAAGTGTAACAGCCCCCCAAGTTCGAGTTGTTGTGTCTCGGAACCGTCAGATCCCTGATGGTCATGATCATCTGGTGAAGGTGTTGACGGAACCCGTGTTGGAACCAGAGGTCAGTAACACCAGCACCAGCTGACCCCCCACCCCCACCCCCCGCCGGAGTGGTTGGCAGAGGTGATGGGGTGTGTGTTTGGAGGTAGGACACATCACGTACACACAGGTGGGTGGTGGGTGTGTGTGGACAGTATCATGTTGGTCACACTTCCCGGTCAGCCTGGAGGTCGACACAGAATTGAACCGGCATCAACCGATCTGATCACAGTGCAGGAATGACCTTTGACCTTCGGGAGCAGATCGCATGATCCCATGGACCCAATCAGGGACTCCGCAACAGAAACTCAGACAGGTGGTGAGAGAAGGACCCCCTGCAGCTTCGCTTTGTTGTGTTTCTATTCCTGCGTGTCTCACACACACACACGCACACACACAAACACACACACACACACACACACACACACACACACACACACACACACACACACACACACACACTCACTCTGTCAAACTATTCACAACAATGTGGCCGTCAACGAGACTCTTTCCCTGGTAACAACGAGGTGTCGTCACCCTGAGCGACCCCCGAGGGTGCGTGGCTTAGTGAGTGGTGTGTGTGTGTGTGTGTGTGTGTGTGGGGGGGGGGGGGTCGTGGCCTTAAATAAAACTCCTCAGCCTTTAAAACCTAAATAGTGATGAACGTGTGAAACCTCTCGCCACAGAGCTTGAGGTGTGGAAACGACGATAAGTTGATCGTCAGACATCGATCTGAGTAAATTCACAACACAGAACTCAGCCGGACGGACCCTGGAAGTTTGATTTCCTCCGTTTTGTCCTTTCTTTCTTTCCACTCAGGAACTTGACCAGTTTTTTTCTGCTTCGATTCGTCACGTTTCCTCCATCTCACGCTCGTCTCGTTAAAGAGAAAATAGAAACACCGGCTGCATTTAGATCCACGGAACATCTGCTGGGAGACATGGACCTCGGGTCTCAGGTCTCTGGTCTGAGTCCGTCTCTGGTCTCTGGTTTCTAGTCTTTGGTCTCTGGTCTCTGGTCTCAGGTCTCTGGTCTGAGTCCGTCTCTGGTCTCTGGTTTCTAGTCTTTGGTATCTGGTCTCGGGTCTCAGGTCTCTGGTCTGAGTCCGTCTCTGGTCTCTAGTTTCTAGTCTCTGGTCTCTGGTCTCTGGTCTCAGGTCTCTGGTTTCTGGTCTCAGGTCTCTGACACGTTGACCTAGTCCTTCTTGGTCGTTGACAACGTTGTCTGTGAAGACGAGTGATGAAGTTTTGCTCGCTGACGTTTGTTTCCTCTGGTTATGAAGGATTATGGACTGGGGGCCGGTGGGGTCAAGGGTCAGGGGGCCCCTCGGGGTTTAAAGAGTGAGCAGCACCCTGGCGCCCCGGGGCCTCTCAGGACTTTACTCCGGCTCTGTATATCAACATTAAATGGTGACAAACCTGTCACACTGACTTCCTGTTGCCGCGGTGATGATCAGCATTGACATTGACCCCGACGACCTCCATCAGTCACGTGTGCATGCGAGGAATGTGGGACGAGGGGCGCGAACGTTTCGTTCCTTTAGCAGCTGAAAACACGTTGTTGTTGTCGATGCCACGTCGTCGTTTTCTCACATTTCAAGATGCGACTATTTGTGATTCGACCCTTCGATCGGACGGCGGACACGTCCTCCAGCTGCCAGGAAACAGGGACAGCTGCTGTCCTGAGAGGTCTGAGGTCAGGAGGGGTCAAGGGGACGTTCAATGTGATGAACAAACAAACAAACAAACAACAGCATTTATCATCATACAAAAGGATGAGCTGAAGGTGTGTGTGCGTGTATGTGCGTGCGTGCACGTGCGTGAGTGTGTATGCATGCGTGTGAGTGTGTGAATGAACATAAACGACCCACCGACCCACTGTACCACCGTTACGGGAGCGGGAGCTGACGTGGACTCGTGTCCGGCTGCTTGTAAACATCTCGTCCCGTGTGTCACGGCGCCTCCTGCAGCAGCTGGTTCCGTCTATTGTTGCGGGCTCCCGGGGAACGCGTCACAATCCGCCGCGCTCGGCCTCTCGGGGGCGTGTCCCCGCCGCGACCCGCAGCGCCTCGGCTCACACGGTCACCCACATCTCAAGTGAAGGACGAGCGTCGGCGTCGAGTTGCTAAAAATGTGGAGAACCTTCACTCGTGACCTTCAGGTGGAACTCACGTTCTGTGCAGGTTTGTGGGTCAGACACTCATCACCACCGGGCCTCTGAGCCGCCGACGGGAAGTCACACCACCATCGGCCGCCGTGTGTGTGTGTGTGTGTGTGTGAGAGGCGCTTGTCACCTGAGCAGGTCGGCGGAGGAGGAACCCAAACTGGAAACAACCTCCTGACCCTGCCGGCCGTCAGCGTGTGCTGGCGCAGGAAACGAGTGAGAGGATCCGCATCGCTTTTTTTTTCTTCCTGGTGTGAGGAAATGGCTCCGTATATTTAGATCACAGCTGTCGCCGTGGAAACATTCAAGGCCCCGAGGGACTCGCAGAAGGTGAAAACCAAAACAGAAGCTCGTGCCAGAGATCAGTCGACGGATCCGAACACAGAAACACAACACAGAAATCACTCTCCGAAAGGTGGGAAAGTCACATGACGCAAACAGTTACAGTCCAATGACAGTTGTCTGTGGAGGTCCACATCGCCATGACAACACCAAGTTAAATTTCTGGGGAGGGGACGTCAGGCTACGCCACCCTCTACGCTCTAAGTACGAGGCCATTTTGACGCAGAATCAGGATGACTCTACATATAGCCCCGCCCAGGAACTCACGAGCGCCTCTTGAGGAACAAAGTGGCATTACGTGACTCCTCTGGCGCATACTGTCCCTTTAACTCATCATGTTTCAGTTTTAAACATGTTTGCAGCGTCCTCGACCGTCTCATGCTGACTGTCAGACAAGATCATTTCTATCTGAAGTCCTGACAGATCGTTTTCACCATCAGCACTTCCAGAGCCTCCCGCCCTGGGATTTCCCACAGTCCGTCCACACCGCCCTGACCTCAGCAATGTGCACGCTCCCTGCAACCGGCTGTCACTCGCCTTGAACGAAACAGTTGTGTGTGCGTGTGTGAGGGGAAAAAGGGTGTGACGGACAGGAGACAATAACTGATGTCCGTTTTTAGACTCCACTGACCTGTTTCCAGTGTCGCCCCAAAGATTCCAGAGGAGCTGGGAGTGTTTGGGCGCTGCTGCAGCAGGAAGGGCAGAACAACTGCGCTGCAACTCGACACCACTGCAACCCGCCGCTGAAAATAACGGCTGCTTGTGAAAGGTTTCATGAGGCTTCCTGTCATTGTCTCAGCCGTGTTTCCATGACAGAGCAGAAATCCAGCAGCACTGGTTGAACGTGAAGACCCACAGCTGCACAGGTGCATGCACACACACACACACACACACACACACAGATGACTAGTGATGGGCATAGTTCTTTTAGGTGTACTGAATCATTAGAATCCATTCGTCAAAAAGATTCGTTCAAAAGATTCATTCACTGAGTTGTTCAGTGCCCCAGAAGAGCTTAAACGCCCCAGACCCTCCCAGAGAATTTTCATGTTTTTACAAAGTTTCTTCACTGAATGACAAAGATGAATGCAGATTTTAGCATGTTCTTGATATTTCTATATATTTCCACAGTTCATCATGGATCTGGGGGTTTAAACTGTTGAAGATGGCTCAGGGCTCACGTTCAGTGAGTAAATCCATCCACATGGAATCAGTCAGACGGCAGAACCCACTGCTGGAGGACAGGAGAAGAATACGTCCGTCTGAAAAACGACCAGAAGGAGTCGTTGGATCAGTCATGAGTCGCTCTGGGTCTGAATATAATTCATTTTCACTGAGTGATTCATGTCAGTCGAACCAACGAATCAGATTCACCGTCAGCACTCAGCTGAATTGTGAAATGAGCGAATCTTTTCACTCACTGATTCAGTCACTGGGACGACGCTACGGCCGACAGGGAAGGTGAAGGTGTGTTTGATCACATCTGATGTACGGACGCATGTACATTCACTTATTTAGGAACACACACACACTCACAGACAAGGTTCACGTATGTCTTCCAGATCAAAAGAAGGAAACCGAGAGCGCTGCCAAGCACAATGATCGTCTCTGACTCCCACAGCGGGTCTCGTGATCACAGATCACTCAGATCAGCGAGTTCAGAGGGAGTGGAGCATCCAACAGGGTCAAAGGTCGAGGAGGTCGAGTTCATAGCGGATATTTTGTCTTTGTTTAGCTCAGACAATCACTAGAGGGTTGGTGTATCTTCTCTCCACATACGTCCCTGAACCCTGCAGCTCCACGTTCCAGGGACGTCCCCTCCACCGTCCTCTTCCCCGTCCCTAAGTCGTCCCCTCCACTGTCTCCTCCGCTGTCCCCTAGGCAACGACTGGATTAGACACGGGAGCATAAATCAGGACTGTTTCCCTGCAGGAGGGTGTCTCCGGTAACCCAGACCTTCAGAACCAGACGGCCGCCACCTTCTGCTGCTTCGTGCACATGAGCGACATGTGAGTGCTGTTCATCCCGGGAGGTTCTATGAGTGAGTGAATGAGTGAGTCCACGCCGACTCTCACATAAGGGGGTCCGTACGGGAAGAAAACCAAAGCAGAGATAATGTGGTTAAAATCTAACGTGCTCCACGTAACACTCCGACGTGTGTTTGCCTGACGACACACACCTCTGGTTGCTATGGAGAGATGAACGCCGAGTCCTGTGACTGAGGAGTGAAGCAGCAGCAGCAGCAGCAGGCCAGGTGACACACACACACACACACACACACACACACACACACACACACACACACACACACACACCATTAGCATCCATGAAAAAGCTGGGAGTTGTCAGCATTAATCACCGCTGGTGTGTTGTCCTGAACACTTTAGCAGAGGCGCAAACGGACGTCTAAAAAGCTTCCTCAGCTTGTATGTGTGTGTGTGTGTGTGTGTGTGTGTGCATGTGTGTGTGTGTTCACGCTCAAACCCAAAGCAAAGAATCATGACAAATGTTTTTGCCTCTCGACTTGAACGTTTTTTAACTGTGATCATCAACACGCAGCAGCGGCTCCTGTTGCTTAGCAACGTGCGGTAGCAGGTAACCCACAATCCGGCCGATGTAAACAAACTGAAAACAGTCAGGGTGAATCGAATGGACTTTCAGTCTGCTGAAACGCTGCAGTGACTGATGTTAGTGAACGACTCGTGCCAAAGAGCGAATCTTTTGGGTGAACTGAATCACTCACTGAAAAGATTCGTTCATTTCACCGCTCAGCTGAGTGCGGCAGTGAACTGCTGGAGGTGAATCTGATTGGTTTGTTTTCCTGCAAACGAGTCGACTCACTCGCGCAGTCGAATCACCCACAAAAAGACTGAAAACTAATCCTGAACACTGAAACTGTCTGTCTGAACCGTGTGATGTAATCGACTGATAAATGCAGTAGATTACATCACATGACAAGTAACACAGGATCTAAAATACATGACGACCGTTCATAGCAGAACGTCAAATAAATGAACGATTCAGTGAACAAATCTTTTTACTGAAGCCATTCTAATGATTCAGTACATCTGACTGAACCATTTTGCCCATCAGTGCTTCAGTTTGTGTCAAGTTTTATTTGTTTCTTGCGACGTAACAAACTGTTGAGGACACGACGAGCAGATACGACCCGTGCAGATTCATTCTTCCGGCTGCTTGTTCCCCCATTGTCTCTGGAGGGTTCAGACCCACAGCTGACGTGGTCCGCCATAGCAACAGCTGTGTGTGTGTGTGTGTGTGTGTGTGTGTCATCAAACACCTGCACAGGTGAATGGGGGTCAGAGGTCGCCGTCTCTCACAGAAGGTGAGAGAAGTGAAGCAGTTGTCAGACTCCACTCCGCTCCGACCATCCACAGCTGGTGTTTGCTCTGAGCAGCAGATGAAACTCACCGACCAGCAAATACCCCATCACCCCCCCGCACACACACACACACACACACACTCGCTCCCGTCCACTCCTCCCTCCGTCAGAATAGTTCATCCCTCTGTTTTGTCACACGTGTCCGTGCAGCTCCTGTTGTGTCGCTCTCATCATTCATGTGTTCACGTCACATCTTTTTCCGTAACATCTTCTCGCATGCGACACACCAATGACGCGCCCCCTGGCCCCCAGACACAGTGTGATGGTGGAGTTTGTGTGTGTGGTGTGTGTGTGTGTGTGTGTTGGGGGTGTGTGTGACATATTTTTTTATTTCTTCACCATCTGTGTTTAAACTTCACAGCAGCAGCAGTGGGCTGTCTCTGTGGAACAGTGGTTTGTGCGTCTGTCTGTTAACACAAAGGTCAGGGGTCAGCGCACACCCAGGGACGTTTTACTATTGAAATAAAAACTAGAGGTCAGAGGTCATGATTAGTGTAACAAGGTGTCCTGTGATACTTTAATATGATTTATTACTCTTTTACTATTAGAGACAAAGTCATGTTTGACTTTGAGAGGAGATCAATGAACGGAGGACGATGATGTTGGGTGGAATCAGCTGATTGGAGGAGGTCGGAAAATATCACAAATGAACAAAAAAAACATTTCTTTCACAGTGGTTTGAAACAAGCACGTGACACTTGAAGTCACAGGGCAACATGACCTGTGTGTTCTGCAGGCGTATGTGTGTGTGCGTGTGTGTGTGTGCGTGCGTGTGTCTCCGCAGCGGCTTCCCTCCGTACGACGTTCTATAAAAAGAACAAGTGAGATCAAATTAGCGAAATGATTTGGCCTCATAATGAATGATGATGATGACGATGGGAGGGAACACTGGCTAATTTGTGTGTGTGTGTGTGTGTGTGTGTTGGACGAAGCATCTGTTTGCTGCTATCACTCACATTCACCTCTGAAACATTGTCACCCTGCTGCGCCGCGCCACAAAAGAGCCAACGAGCGTTACGCAGCTTCGCCACATCACTCACATTCTTTTGCTTTTTTGCCAACCTGACATTCCCCCGGCGGTTTGATAATAGGAGGATCAGAGGGGGAATTTGTTGAACAAACCGTGGTGCTTTGACTCGGAAACCTTCATTGTGGATCTGCAGAGTGTGTGCAGCTGCATTCTTCACGCAGGTGAAACAACTGGACCCGTGTGGACGGATTCCACCGGAGGACGGGCTGTTTTTGTGGACCGCTGCATGTGAAAACACCTCCGGCGCTTCGGCACCGGCGCGAATGAAAACGTGAGCTGAGGCCGAAAGTTTGAGCATGAGCCCAGAGGAGCGGCTCCATCAGGGTCAAAGGTCACGTCTGCATAAACAGGAGACATCTGACACGAGCCACGTCACAAGTAACACGTGACAATATTCAGTACAGCAGAGGTTCTCAGGTCTGGCCCTGGTTCTGGTCCAGGTTCTGGCCCTGGTTCTGGTGCTGGTTCTGGTCCAGGTTCTGGCCCTGGTTCTGGTGCTGGTTCTTGTCCAGGTTCTGGCCCTGGTTCTGGCCCTGGTTCTGGTCCTGGTTCTGGTCCAGGTTCTGGAGGATGCTTCACCTGTTCCTTCACTCCTGATTGTAATCAGCTTCGTTTGTGTGTTTGAATCCAGTGTGTTACAGGAGAACACATCTGATCAGGATCCACCAAGACCAGGACAGGATCCACCAGGACCGGGACCAGGACCAGGACCAGGACCAGGACAGGATCCACCGGGACCGGGACCAGGACCAGGACCAGGACCAGGACCACCGTCTCCCAGCAGCAGCTTTGTCTCCTGACTCGTTCCTCGTCTTCTCCTCGTGTGTCCGACTCCTTCGATGCTCCTCTGTCCTGTGAACTTTGACCTCCAGTGCAGCTGCAGAGGTGAAGGTGAGGCTGCATGTGCGGGGTCAAAGGTCGCCCCAGTCCTGGAGGCAGTCTGCAAACCTTCAGCCAGGTCTGTCCGCCGTGTCGTTACAGATGACCCATCTCCTTTTCTGGCGGTTCCTGAGCTGGTCGGTCGAGCGGCGACGCCGTTCGTCTGCTCAGGTCCTCTGTGCTGTTTGGACGCAGCGAGCAGATGCAGGAAATGGAAACACCTCGTTTGGAGAAATGATTCACGTGGTCGGCGGCACAGGAGATCTAATTCTGCCTTCAAAGAGGACGTCACATGACGAGGAAAACAGATCAGGACTCAGGATGTGACATCAGTGCAACGAGTGTCTGCAGAGAGGAGCTTCTGTTTTGGAAAACAGGAAGTGAAGGCAGGAACAACAAGGCAGCCCGTGGTCCTAGTTCTGGTCCTGGACCTGGTCCTGGTTTGTTCTAGAAGATGAGAGGAAACGGGAGGCGGTGTTTCTCTCCTGAGAATCAAATTATGAGAGCGTCCTTGAGGGTGGTGTTGGAGCGGGTCCGGGTCAGGGTCAGCCAGGTCGGGGTCGGCGGTCCGTGTGAAGCAGGAACTTTGCGTGGCTGCAGACAAAGCTCCGGAGGATCACAGGTCTGGGAAGGATGGCGTTTGAACTGCGGTTCCCAGGAGCGGCGCTGAGAGCCGGCGTTCCGGTTTGAGTCGGCGAGCTCACGCTGTGTTTGTGCTGCAGATATTAGACTGGGCCTTTGTCGGGTCCAGATCGCCGCGGTCGAGGCAGAAAGCCGCGCGATGAATGAAAGACAAATAAATACGTGATCCAAACAGTTTGGATGCTTGATATCTGGTGTGTGTGTGTGTGTGTGTGGGGGGGGTCGGTGTGTTTACGGCGCTGATATACACCGTATTGTTTGGTGCTCGCTCACCTCCAGCAGTGAGCTCTGCCGCCGCCGCGCCGCTCCACCCAGCAGCTATTCTTCCCTCGGAGCAGGAAGTAACCTCCATCTGCCTTTCCTGCCCACAACTGTACGTGAATAATTCAATAAATAAATGCACTTTCAAATGGTGTGAACGGAAAGTGACTCCTGACTTTCCCACCGACGCCGCTGCGTCACTTTGATACACAGCTGATAAATACGGTCCATGTCTTCACACACACACACACACACACACACACACACACAGAGTTCTAGCCACCACAACAAACCTCCTGTTAAATGTGATGAGCAGATGATAGTTTGTCGGTAAATGAAACATTAATTGAAGATGAACATTAAACAGTGTTTAAACATTAAAATAAACAATTGTTGTTCCATAAACCAGCGTATTACCACAAAATACATACACAAATGTGCGTCTGGAAATTTTACATAATCATCGATTTGTTCCATAATCTGTCTCTTTTGTTTGTTCCCTCTCTCAGCAGCAGAGATGGAACGTGACAACGTGAAGCAGTACGTTTTGGATATTTCCATGTTTGAATGAAAAAGAACAACAACACATGAACAGGCCTGATTGTCACTGACATTTTATTGAAAAAAGCAACAATATCAAGTAGAACAGTAAATAAATCTGTACATTCTGTGGTTTCTGCAGTACATGAGGAAGACTGATAGAAAAGAACTGCAACAGGAGGAGATATGTACACGTGTGGATCTACGCCGCGGCTGCTGGACACGAGCGGAGCAGGACACAGCTTCACGTACAGTACGTTTACATTCTCAGGGGCGAAACGCTGCGTCCGGCCAAAAGAAAAACCTCCAACACTCGTTAGAATGTCTCATCTGCTGCACTAAAACCGAAAAAAAACACCAGCGTGACATGATTAGTTTTAGTTCAGCAACACTACGGAACGTTCTACGGTCCTCTACGTGAAAGCTTGTGTGTAAAATGACGTTTCTCCCTTTTGGCCGTCCTCGTTAAGGCTTGATGAAGTGGCTCGAGATAAAGACGATGGACACGATGAACTGTACACACATTCTCCCAAACATCTCTGTACCAAATCGACTCAGCTGGTCTACACGACGGCCGATGTTTGTTTTTTAAAAAACTCCGTGTCCACAGGACAGTCTATCTTTGTTTTTTTTGTTTACAAAATGTCTTGAAACGCACAGAAACGTCATCATGTCGCTCCAGAAAGTCAAATACCACGTGAGTCCTGTGTCTGGGTTCTTCTGTTCAGAACATGCAAATTTTTTTTTGTCTGTTTCCTCGTCTCATCCGTCCTCTGCTGGCCTGGGTGGAGCCCTAAGCCCCGCCCCCGTGTCTGTTTGTTTTTCACAGTGTATTAACTATGCGCTAACGCCGCCATCCGCCATTGTTGTTGATGTTTGCTGCTCAGTGCACCAAGCAACAGGCTGTGAAGTCGAAACAAAACAAAACGAAAACAACAACAATAAAAGAACACGACATTCGCACGGAAGAGACGCCCAAACGCAGAGGATGACGTCGGCCACGCTGAATCTGGGCATCAGTGTGGGCGGGGCCTGTGAAACACATGATGATAATACTCTTTGGCAGTTTTATTTATATCATAAACAAGAAGCAACAACATAGCAGCACTCGTCAGAACATTCAGATTCTCCTGTTAGCATGTGTTAGTCCCCCCCCCCCGC
>CAAKHB010004225.1:16427-30692 GCA_901007665.1 Aeoliscus strigatus
CCCCCCCCCCCCGGCGTGTTTCTCTCAGTGGACCAGTGGAGAAGAGTCGTCTCGCCAACAAACATCTCCTTGTACCTTCAGACGTGTTCCACTCGTTTCTAGCAGCACTGGACTAACGTCATCTCGTCTCCATAACGGGTTCTTGATGCTGGACAAAGAAACGGAGACATGCCTGAAACCACCCCCCCCCACCCTCAGCACACGTTCACGGGGGACGTCCTGGAGAATTCTTCCTGCAGTATGCACGTGCTTCATAGTGCTGTGTTTTGTCAAGCCGTATGCTCTTTACATACAACAGTCGTGAACCTCGCCGCCTCCCGTCGCAGTACCGTTCAGCTCGTCGCCCCCCTGCGGCCCCCGCTCGGCTCCCGGCGCCTTTCGGAGCAGAGAGGGGTTGTTGTTTTGTATTTCAATCCAGTCACTGGTGTCAAGTCTCAGCAGTCATATTTCGGACTCCCGTCTCAGTGGCCGCGGCTCCAGTGGCACCATCGCTTGGCTCTGCTCCGTCTCGGAGATGTTGTCCGTCTGGGTGCCGTCGGGCCCGACGCTGCCGCCGTTCCCCTCGTCCGTGTCCTCTTTGTTGTCCAGCGCCATCTCGTTTTCGTAGCAGAAGGAGTTGGAGTTGGACAGGATGTATTTTTTCTCGGCCAGGTCTCTGGCGCTGCAGAGCGGCGTGCTCGGCACCTCGTACGTCTTGTGGAAGCGCGAGTAGTCCACCTTGTAGTAGCTCTTCTCCTCGAAGAGCACAGGCTCGAAGCGGTGGCCCCACAGGATCTCGTTGGCCACATAGGAGCTGCGGCACTGCGTGGTCATGGCGGTGGCCTCGACCATTCCCTCCAGGATGACCACGATCTCAAACTCAGAGTTCTCCAAGTCCTGCTTGCTCATGTTGTAGAAGGGGCTGTCCTCGTCGATCTCGTGGACGATGGTGATGGGCGAGACCAGGAAGATGCGGTCCACTCCGCTGTCGAAGCCCACATCTACGTCCATCTGGTCGAGGGGGATGTACTCTCCCTCCGCCGTCGTCCGGGACCTGAGGAGCTGCGCCCGCACATGTGCCTCCACCAGGTGGCTCTTCCTCAGGTTGCCCACGCGCCACATCAGGCAGAGCTTGTTGTCCCTCATGGCCACCGTGGCGTTATGGCTGAAAACCAGCGTTTCGTTCCTCTTCTTGGGCTTCGCCATCTTTGCCATGACGGCGCCGATGATGAAGGCGTCGATGATACAACCCACGATGCTCTGGAACACCACCATGAAGACGGCGACGGGACACTCGTCCGTCACGTATCTGTAGCCGTAGCCGATGGTGGTTTGAGTCTCGATGGAGAACAGGAAGGCGGCGGTGAAGCTGCTCACGTTGGAGATGCACCTGTGGGCCCCGTTCTCCAAGTCTCCGTGGAAGATGGCCACCAGCCAGAAAACGCAGCCGAAGAACAACCACGACAGCAGGAAGGCCAGGCAGAAGATAAGGAACATCCACCTCCAGCGGATGTCCACGCACGTGGTGAAGATGTCGGCCAGGTAGCGCTGACCCTTCTCGCTGACGTTGATGAACTGCACGTTGCAGTGGCCGTCTTTCTTCACGAACCTGCTCTGGGACTGGTGCCTGGTGTGCACCTTGCTCTTTCCGTTCCCGTAGCCGTTGGGCACCGCCATGGTGGCGAGCTTCATGCCGTCCTCCTCTGATGACACGATGCTGTAGCGGCTCGCTCGCACGCTTCCCATCACCTCTGCCTGGGAGGGCTGTGCTGCTTCTGCTCTGGAAAACAGTCTGAGTTTCTGGAAGAAGCGTTGGAGAAACAGGTTTGAAACGCGTCGGGGGGCCAAGTCAGAGACGAAACGGAACCAGGCGCCTTCTCCTGCCTCACAACGAGCACGAGGAAGATGAAGCTGTCACTCCTCTTTCACCCGGCTGATGGGACGTCATCTGCGGGCAGAGAACAGAGACACGATGAACGTCAACGTACAACTTCACGAACGCGTCACGTGACACGTCTGACAGTGATGTCATCTCTGCTGCCTTCAGCCTGAGAAGAAACTTCAAACCCACGAGCTGGAAAATCTCCTCTCGCGTGCCAAAAAACATTTCCCTGATGTTTCGCTGAGGCCACACATCGCGTCCCGTCAGCGGTGGTTTTTCTTGGCTGCCCTTCGCCGACCTCATCATTTCTCACATGTTTGAGGCTCGTTAGTGCGTCGACAGGATCCCACCGAGCTCAGGGAACCTTCGACTTTCCTTCCATTACTGTCAGATCTCTGCACAACTCCACCGCACGTTATTCCGTCGTGGCTGCAGCCGCTCTCTGAGCTGCGTGTTGTCGGCCGAGGCTGCGAGGCAGCGACGCAGCAGCTTGTTGACTGTGGGAGTCCTCCGGGAGCCGGGCGCTCCGCTGCCATGATGGCGTCCTGTGAGGATTCGTGCGCACCGCTCAAACACCTCATCATTAGTTTTGGCTGCCGTGGCAACAACATCTAACGCTGCCTCCTGCTCTCGCTGGAATCTGCTTTTGTTGTGTATTTATTTTCCAACAGAGGAGGAAGATGGAGGATGAGAAGGAAGCTGGTGATGAAAAGTACAAAAGAACAAACAGACAAGTGTGTGTGTGTGTATGTGTGTGTAAGTTACTGTAGCATGTTTCATTTGCAGCCAAATCAAAGTTTAAAAAGTGACTTATTACACTCAAACACTATTGTTATGGTATGTGGGGGTTATCAAGTAGCATCTAACTGTGTGTGTGTGTGTGTGTGTGTGTGTGCATTACATATGTAAGTCACTGTAGCCTGTTTCATTTGCAGCCAAATCCAAGTCAAACACCAACAACACGGTTACTGTTCTACGGAGTGTGTGTGTGTGTGTGTGTGTGTGTGTGTGTGTAACCGAGCAGCCCTCAGAATGCACCAAACGCGACCGACAAATGTTAACAGGTGCTGACTGCTGCTGCGCGCACACGCACGAGTGATGCTCGGCCTGATGAAAAAAAAGAGTTTGTTCTCTTCAGAGGAAAATACGTGTGTTTGCAACCGACACTTTATGAAACCATCACATGAACCACTGACACACTGGAAAGTTGAGGCAGCTGCAGAAGAAGGAGAAGAAGAAGGAAAGGGAGAAGAAGGAAAGGGAGAAGAAGAAGGAAAGGGAGAAGAAGAAGGAGAAGAAAGAGGAGAAGAAGAAGCAGGTCAGTACCTGTGTATCCTGCGGAACCTCTCCTCCCCCCTCAAGGTCTAGGAGCAGTGTCCGGTGGACGTCATGTCTCCGGTGGACCGGCTCGTGCTGTGCTGCGGACTAACGTCCCCCAGAGCGTTTTAACCAGCACGCGCCGCGAGGCCCCGCCCCCCGCGCTGCGCTCAGCCAATCACAGGGCGCCTCCACTCACTGCGTTCTTTGCTCCAGAGTGTGTGTGCGCGTGTGTGTGTGTATCTCAGCTGATGACCAGGATGGATCATCTCTCCTGTCACTACGTCCACATCTTCATCTTCAGCAGAGGGTTTTCACTTTTCACTCTGAAGAACTTGACAGAGTTCCAGGACTCGACAGACGCCTGAGTTTATGGTTATTAGTTATTTTTTTCTGCCTGATTCCACAGCTACTTGGTTGTGGAGTGCAACTTCTCAACTCACAGGAACCGTTCTACGTTTTCTGATAGTAAATAGTCATGTAGTAAATAGTCATGTAATTACGGTACTCCAAAGTATGCTAGTGCCAATGTATCAGCAGCGATACCGTCGGTGTTAATGGGTTCATGTTACATCACTTTATTGTCTTTGCTGCTGCAAAGAGAATTTCCCTCATGGGATTAATAAAGTATCTATCTTTCATTCTTTGTACTGTTCGATCTATATCATTCTATTTATTGTTCTGTCTATCCTTCTCTCTATCTATGGTACCAAGAGTTTCCATGTCAACAAACATTGAAAAATAACGAGGTAAATACGAAACTAAAACGTAAAGAGAATTAAAAACCCAGGTTGATGAACGTGTTACTGACTTTAGGGTCATTAGGGGAAGCACATGGACTTCCTGCAGATCACAAACAACATTCTGATCTTTGTCTGAGGAGATGACACTGACACAAACAAAAACACATGTCACACATGACTCAAAGTATTTCCAGCTCCAACTCGTCTGCATCATCTCACTCGACGTCCGTGACACACAAACCTGCCCAGTTATTGGAGTAAAATTAGTTTCTCTTCACACCTGCTCCCGTAAGCCGGCATGGCCGCCGACTGTTTCCTCACGTGACGATGGAAAAAGTGTCCCGTTGGAAAGAAGCAGTCACTCAGTGAGGTGAATTACGATCTGACAGCGTTTCTCCGATGAGCTTCCTGCATCTGTTGCTGTGTAATTTTAGGTCAGACTGCAGCCGTCGACTTAAAGCTCAACGACTCTTCCTGCACGCTAATTCATTACAAACCCGCAGCTGCATATTTGGCTCAAAGGCTTCTGACCTGCTGCACCCCCCGTCTTATTTTTAGCTGTGGCTATTTTTAACAGCATGTACATTTAGCTCAAACCACCTGTGTGTGTGTGTGTGTCTGTGTGTGTGTGTTTGCTTTCCATGCCCAATTTCCAGCAGTTAAAGAGAGTGATGCATGCAGCAGCCCGGTGCTGCCTGCGTGTGCACCACCAGGTGGAGTGACTGGCTGCCAAACACACACACACACACACACACACACACACACACACACACACACACACACACACAACAACAACGATTTACATTATGTCACCACAGCAACAGATGAAAATTCAACTGAATCGGATCTGATTGCGACGGCAACAAATCCGAGGACACATTTCTGTTCCTGTGAGAGTGGCATGAAAATCTTCCAGGCTTGGGCGGCCATCTGCCTCAACCGGTTCGGCCAAGAGAGCAGCTGAAAGGAAAAATGAATGAACACGTCGTCTTGACTCCGGCCTGGAAATAACTTGAGCACGCAAAGACGAGTTTGAGCACAGTAGACCACCTTCTTCCCGGAGTGACGCTTCATGGCACCAGAATCTCTGATGGGGGGAGAAGCACAATGGCGGAGCTCCAACGCTAATGCTATCCATTAACATATTGTCAACTCAAGGAGGAACTGACGGGGCTGGTCCGACCCTCATCGGTTTATCCCCTCACAAGTAAATAGTGTTGCAGGTAGTGCAGTACTCTTTGTGTCGTCGTGACAACAGAAGGGAGTCCTGCAGTTACCTCGTGTGCCAGCAGAGGCCACTATTGCTAAAGAAAACTAATAAGCGAGTCGCTGCGATTGATCCGTGCTGTTAAATCCAAGTACTTTTTATCGCTCTCACACTCCATCCGAAGACTTCACAAGATATTTTTACAGAATTATTATTGATTTTTAAGGTGTTTTGAGGGTCTGGCTGCTTCGCCTTGTCAGTTCTTTTGCCCTCGTTCAACCCTGCTCAAACGTTCAGATCCTCGGCCTTCCCGTTTCTTCCAGACTGAAGGGGGACAGAAGTTGTGGAATAAGATCCTGGCAGAGGAAACAGGGCCGGCTGCATCAGTGGCCTCTTTTAAATCAAAGCCATAAATGTACTTTTTATAGATTTCATCTGATTCCAGTTTTTATTGTTTCATGGGTTTTGCCATTTTAATTTTTATGCTGCTCGTTTAGCACTTTTATTCTTTTATTGCCACGTTTTTATGTGTTTGTGCTTTGTGTTTTATGTGTTTTTATGTTTTCCATGTGAACCACTTTGTTTTGATAAGTGCTATATAAAAATAGATGATTATGTTATTATTGATGAAGCTGTGCTGAGAGTTCACTGATGAAGATGCTGAAGCTCTGACCTCTTCAGCTTTCCCACGCTGTCAAAATCAGCTCATTCACAATTCTGACACGACACCATTGTCCAGCTCTCTGGTCACTGTGCGTCCTCTGAGACACTCGTCCGTGACGTGTTCCAGCTCTCACTGCTCCTCCTCCTCCTCCTCCTCCTCCTGCCGCTTCTGCTCAGCTTTTAGTTCATGTTGTTTGACTTCCTGTTTGACACCATCGTCATCTCTCATCTCCGCTGTTAATCAGTTCTTTTGTTCCTCAGCCAATCAGCTTCCTGTCTGTCCTCACATGTCACATCCTTTCAGGCATCAGGCACTTTGGAGTTTTTAATCCTGTTTTGTCTCGTCTTCACGATTATCAGTGCCCCTTTGTGTGTTTGTATTTAGCAGAACTGCATAGTAGAATACCAATACAAAGTAACTTATTTACATCCTGTTTGTCTGCTGTCATTCTGGTCTAAGGGCCCCTCTGCCCCAACGTGACACATTATATTATAGATTATATATAAGTATTATTTTTGGCGTGTGAAATTTTATTGAAAAAAAAAATACAGAACAAAGTAAGAACAAATATATGTTCAAAATATATGTGTGTATATGCAGACCTATAATTATAGGTATACTATACCTATGATTATACTATATATAGTATAGTAGTACTATATATACTATATAGTATATATACTATATATACTATAGTATAGTATATATACTATACTATACTGTGTAAATTACAATAGCAGTACACAAAACAAAAATATGAAACCATGAATATATTTTAAGCGATTGAAGAGTAAGAGAATTTGTTGTTTTCCATCCATTGTTCGCACATATATGAATATGAAACACACACATACCCACGCTTTTTACCGAAAGTATTTCACAGAAGATATCGCGGAATCTCGCGTTTTCTAACGATAATTAAGACGTCAGCAAACATGGCGACCACAGTTTGTCGACTGTTTTCACCTTGTATTTACTAGAAAAACGGACTTTGGAGCTTTGGATTAAGTCCCGATGAGAAGAGACGGGATGACGTCGGTCCAGAAGGTCTGCACACCGAGAAGGGTGAGTTTGAGAGAACGTTTAGTACTTACTCCAGCTTGACTAATGCTAGCTGCTGCTTAAGGCTAACGGCACTTCCTTTGGACGCCTCCGCTGCGTCAGCCGCTGTCAACTTCCTCCTCTCACATCAGCACCAGCAGATTGCCCTTTTCAAACAGAGTGGAACTGAATAAAGTATATGCGAATGTAAAATATCACTTCACAAAACTCAAAAGTCTTAAAAAAAACTCTTCACCACACATTAATTGTTTTCTGTTTTACGAATAATGTAATGAACCAACAGGTTCCACCACCACAAAGAAACCCTGTTTTTATATAAACTGGAGACTTTGGCCGTCGTCACATGTATTTACTATCAACAGGCTAAAGAAGAACATGGTGGTGGATGAAGGTCAGCTGGAAATCAAACATGATCTCAGCACAGATTCATCCTGTCATATTTCTTCTCATCTACTATTCCTCCTGTCAGAGTTTCATTAGGAGACATTTGCTGTTCCAGATGTCTGTCAGCTGCGATGGAACAGTGGCAGCTGTGTGCATATTGATATTTTACTGTCGTTCTTGTCGGTGACGGTTCTCCAGGTCGTCGGAACCTGCTGGGTTCAGTCGTGGACTACTGAACTGACTAGAAGTCTGTTTAGAGGCTTCTCAGATCAGCGCAAGAACGTCTCCAAGCAAACGGCAAATGTGAATTTGTTTTGGAGTTCAACAAAAGTATCTGTCTATCTAGTAACTGTCTGTCTATCCAAATCCAGCCGTCTGCGACGGAACCAGCACACGGAATCATTCACTTGTTCTTTTGCTGTCACGCTCTTTCTCTCACCTCCATTCTTCATTGTAACTCAGTTTAGTGTCAACGTACAAACCGCCGTCCCAAGAACTGACGCGAGCGATCACAGCGTCCAACAAACCGTCAGGTGAGGTAGGGGAGCAGACGTTCCTGTAGCTTTTACAGCAGGTTGATGGCAAGTAAACAGCTCGAAAAAAAAGGAAATGCTTCTCACTACTTTGTACAAGTGTGGTGATTGATGTCAATTGGATTCGTGTACGTCCTCGGTTTACGTCCTCGGTTTACGTCCTCGGTTTACGTCCTCGGTTTTCCTCCGTAACTGCGCTTTGCGGTGCTGCTGAGGAGAGACATGTCTACATGTCAGGGTGTGTGAGGTTGTCCGGCATAGTCAGAGTGTCCTGACATCTGTTCTCATCTGTTGAAGCAGTCGGTTCTGGGCTGCCGTCGTTCACGAGCTCCACCATCACTGTCGGGGGTGTCAGGAGCGCTTCGCCAGGGTTTTGGGGCGGTAACCTGGGCGAGGCCCGTGGAGAAGCTCTGGGCGATCGGCGGGGCGAAGGGCGAGGAGACGGACGCAGCTGCCGCTTGAGGTCGTAGTCCTCGGCGCTGACCTCGGGCACCAGCACCTTGGCGGTGTGATGGAACAGGATGTAGTCCACCCTGTAGTGCCTCCTGCTGACCCGGATCATCTCCTGGAAGAGGTGACCCCACAGGATGTCTGCCGGCAGGTACGAGCTGCGGGTCTGATGCAGCATCCCCGTGCTGTCGTCTGTGTAGGTGAAGGAGACCACCAGCTCAAAGTCGGACTTGCGCAGGTCCACCAGACTCATCTTGTACAGAGGACTGCCCGGTTCGATCCGGTGGCAGATGGTGGTGGGCGTCACCAGGACGATGTCCCGCTGCTGGATCACCAGGTCCTCGTACGTCACGTCCACCTTCCCGGTGGCATGAGCGGTGGAGCGCACGATCTGAGCACGGGCCGTCCCCTCCACCAGGTGGCTCCGGCGGAAGTCTCCGACCCTCCAGGACAGACACAGGCAACCGTCGCGGAGGTTGATGGTGGCGCAGTTGCTGAAGCCCACGGTCTGCGCCCGCTTCCGGGCCGAGGCCATTTTAGCGACAACGATCCCGATGACGAAGGTGTCGATGAAGCAGCTGATGACGTCCTGTATGGTGACGATGACGATGGCCACCATGCAGTTCTCGGACATTCCTCTGAAGCCGTAGCCGATGGTGGTCTGAGTTTCCAGTGAGAAGAGGAACGCGGCGGTGAAGCTGCGCACCTCGTACATGCAGGGGTCGTCCTCGTGGCCTTCGACGTCGCCGTGGGCGAGAGCGATGACCCAGTAAATGATGCCGAAGAAGAGCCAGGACAGGATGTACGACAGGGCGAAGATCAGGAACATCACCCTCCACCTGATCTCCACCAGTGTGGTGAAGATGTCGGTGACAAAGAGCAGCCACTCCTCGGGAACGTGGCGAAACACCACGTTGCAGCTGCCTTCCTTTCGGACGTATCGGAACCTCTTCCGAGCTCCATTGTCAGTCTTCACGGCTGCCACGTCGTCGGAGGCACTCACAGATTTGTAGGGCTTATTCATCGTCCTCCAGCGTCTGTGGGAGAGACCATAGGTTAGCAGGACCGTCACCAGAGACGACACATACCGCCGCTCAGGTGTTCAGTCGGACAGCCAGTCGTCACGATAAAATGTCCTGGAGGTTTTCAGGATGTGGTGCGTTTTCAGGATGTCACATCTACGCGTTTTAACGCCGATGGTATCTCTGGTGCTACATCTGCGCCAGCATACTTTGGGGGTACCGTAATTCCGTGACTATTCCGCTCCAAAAATGTTGAACGCTGCGAAGTTTCACTCGTTTTCTCCACCAGTTGTGAAGGAGCAAGGAGAAGTTGAAAACGTTGGTTCCCGAAAGCTGCTGTCATTACGGTAATCGCATTGCCAGAAGCTGATGAGTCATTACGGTAATGACAGCTGCCTGGCTGTGAAGTGACATGTTTTCACAAACATTTCATGCATAGGAGTTGCGTGATGACCGTACTCCGGCGCCATGCTGTACCGTCGGTGTTCAAATCGATTCTGACGGGGCCTCAGGTGTGACTCAGCTCCTGCTCGTGAAGCCCCCTCTGCCAGGAGCAGCTCAATGGGCCGATGCAGGTCATGAAACCAGAGCAAACAGCCGCTGAGCGCCGTCCACTGACCCAAATCACGCTCTGGGCCGACTGTGAGGCCTCTGTCAGGCTGGTTCTTATCGGGCTCAGAAACAAGTCTGTGATGACCGATGATCAGCAGCGGAAGACAGGACGTGAATAGTGTTTGCAGCCAAACGGAGCCAGAGAACCTCAGCCCGTCATTGTCGCAGGATGCCGTTGGAGGGTGGAGTCGTCCACAGAGGAAAACACACGGAGGGGTTTTCGCTCGTTGTGTTGGAACAACAAGAAAACAGCAAGTGAATACGATTTCATTTTATTGTGTTTTTTTTTCCATAACGGACGACCTCCGTAATCTAATTCACATGTCTTCATCCACGTTATTGTTGTTGTGATCGTTCTCGGATCTATTTTTAAGATAGCAGTCTGGAATCATTTATGGCGTATGACTCTTTTTTTCCTGCCACTTTCTACCACGTGAATAGGTTTATTCATAATGAGGCCTGGAGATACAAAGCCTCTGCTCCCCCGCTCGACTCCTACCACTCTACGACTCACGGATCTGTTCAGACACAGTGGAGCCCTCTGTACAGGTGGAAACCGGCTATTGCACTTATGCTATCACCTGCATCTGCTGGTTCTTCACATGTCTGCTGGTGTATGTAAGAGTTGGTGGAACGGTACAAATGTTATTTCTTTGCCTCAGTTTACCGTTCCTACATGTGAGCATCGTGTTGTCTGCCGGCGTGTTGCTGAACTCCTGTAAACCTCCTGAGAAGCAGCAGATCAAGACCTTCTCTGTCTGGGTGGAGTTCAAGCTGTTGTCACAGAGCCAATAATGGAAGCGCCACAGGACGGACTGGACTTAGTTAGCGGGGAAATGAATGTGGAAACTGTAATAGTGTCACGGTGCGATCACGGCCGGAGGAATGATCGATCACGGCCAAACCACTGAGAGCATCATCTACGCCCAGAACAAATGGGGTTTGAATCAGCGCTATCTGACTGAGTGAACCAGGCTCCAGACACAGACTTCACGTCCTCCTGGCTGCGGACCGCCTCCACGCTGCCAGCAGACTTGAGCTCACTCCCACCGGTCGGATTCGTCTCCCTCAGCCGACTCTTATTGTGAAAACCAACTTCCTGTGTCTTGTCTGACATTCTCAGGAAATCAGGCACCAGATGAGGATGTTTTAACCCTTTAACACACACACACTCTCCCCGGTGCTACATTGATGCTAGCTACATTGGAGTACCGTAATTACCAGGCTATTTGTGCAATCAGAAAATAGCTTGTGACACTTCTCACCTTTCAGGAACCGTTCGTTTGCTGATAGGGCAAGTAGTCACAGTAATCCAAGGTATGCTAGTGTGAATGTATCGGCAGCGATGGGTCTGTGTTAAAGGTGTGGATTACAAAACCCGTGTGGTGTATGAGAGAGTCCCATCAAATGGTCGTCATGGTAACATCAGTTTCCCTCGTCGGAATGCTTTTCCTCTAGCACTCAACAGGTCTCCTGCGAGCTGACATTTAGTATAAAGTCATTTCTGCTTCCTCATCATGTGACCACCCATGGACCACCCCCCCCCCCCCAGGGAACACCCCCCGCCACCCACCACCCTCCGGGCCCAGCCCTGTGTCACTGGTTTGACCCACTGTGTTTTCCCTCATCATCTCTGCAGCTTTTGACCCGCAACAATCAGCTGTGTGTGCAAAACAAACCACCACAAGCAGACGACCTTTGGCACCAGGTTTCCTCTGCACGCGTTCGCTGCTGGAGGTCCGAGCCCTCTGTTGTCTCATCCTGTCCTTGTGATGGTTGGAGATGAAAGGAGCCGGCAGCTGGCTGACTTCCTCTCCCGCTCGGGGCACTTACAACTCCATTACACGCTCACTTACTGCAAACATTGTGCCACTCCTCTGTGGTTCAGTGGGACAGAACCATGTACACGGGCGGCTGGTTCTCAGCTCTGCCCCGCAGCCCTCTGCCACCTCTAATGACCTTCAAAACCTCAGCGCCTCAAAGACTTTACATCTTTAACTAGCCCTCCGCTCAGCGCGGCCCATCGGCTCGACACTGACACTTTATTCAAACGTATGAAGTGAGATTTCTCTCGTTCCTTGGATGCCAAGCTCAGCTTCACGTCTGACGAGAAGCATTTACAGACGGACGCACTTAGAAAATGAAGACCTGCAGCTGGAGGACGGCGACTAAAGAGAGTGACAAAGTGTCCTGATCATCGTTTGAATGAGACAGAATCCAGTCAGTCTGAACTTGGATGTTCTCTGGTTTCTGTACTAAACTGAAGACGGATCCGATTGGTCGACACTTTGTCAAACGGATCCACTGATCGACAGGATAACGATAGTAATTATTTGTCATGTATGAGGCAGTTTGTCTGAACAGGAATAATAATAATAATAACATTAATATTAAAGTAAAAAAATAAAAAGTAATAGTAAATAGTAAGTATAATAGTAAATGGTAATAATGATTTGTGGAAGGTTTCCACACGTGTTATGGATATAAATGATGTGATTCTTTCTGACCTCCATCATCTCTGTTCTTTTTCCGTGGTTCACTGTGTCAAACGTCAATAACAGCGTATTTATCCAACAGTCCTGCTGCGTCCGCCGTCATCAGATACGTCTCGTACTAATCTTGTCCTTTGTGGCGACTCTCAACTTGACAGATCGGAGTGTGAAACATGAGCACAAACTTTTCTTATCTCCTTGACCACATCTTGTTTCTCAAGCATTCAGGCGTTGTGTTGCAGCTCTTCTTTTTGTGTCAGGTTACCTGTTCCTCTGTCACCTGCACATTTAATTACCCACCACACGTTAAAAATCCCTGCAGTTTTTAAAAAATCTACAACTGAGTAAACTTTGCAACAGTAAAGAACATGAACCAGAGCGAGGAGGAGAAAGTGAGGAGAGGTTGTACCTGCTGCCGTCAGCGTCTCTGCGTACAGTAGCTCCACAGTCACCTGCTGGAATGAGCCGTCCCACCTGCCGCCGCAGAAAACTACTCATTAACACCTCCCAGCAGCATCACGTGTCACCTCATCGGGTGTCTGTGAATATTCATGTTTCAGACTCTGCGGACGTGCTTGTGCCGGTGCTGGTCGTCTTCTTTCAGCGCTGACGTTTGTGATGTCTGGTTTTATCTGCTGAGTCCATCACACATTTGCCTGCTCACGCTACGCTCCGTCCTGCTGAAGCTGCGTTGAATAACACGTGGATGACGTCTATACGTCAGCCTCTCCACTTGGGCGTGTGTGTGTCTGCTTTGCTCTGCGTTGAATCTGTGTTTGGGTTTTTCTGCTTCTCAGTGTTCTTGCGTCAAGTAGAGCTTGTTACTGCACTAACTACATCAAGATGTCGTCACGTTCCTCTCACCAACCACCTTCAGGTCGGTTCTCTTTTCTCTGCAAACAGACGTTCCGCTCCGAGAGCTGTTGTCTGTGTTCCTCTTAGTTTCCTTCAAGCGCTAGTGACGGAAATTGAGCAGAACTTGTTACCGCACTAACCACAACAGGATGGCCGTCGCGTTCTGCTCACCAGTCACCTTTAGGATGGTTCAAGAGCTGGGAAAGTGACATGACTCAGTCCAATCATAGTTGGAGGTCCACGTCACCTGTGATGTGCCTCGCATGTTACATTTTACATTACATTCCTGTAGCGCTGACGTTAGGCTAAGTCCTGACCTATGCCTTACCCTCCACCGTACCCCACGTCCTATCCTACACCGTAACTTACGTCCTACCCTACATCCTATCCTACACTGTACCCTACGTCCTACCTTATACCGTAACCCATGTCCTACCCTATGCCTTACCCTACACCGTACCCTACGTCCTAACCTACGCCCTACCCTACATCCTACTCTACGTCCTACAAGCAGTCCTACCCTACGTCCTACCCGACAGTGTTGATTTGACACAGAAGCATAAATCTGACTGAACAAGACATAAACCAGCGCAGGTAGAAACGTTCTCTCAGAAGAACTAATTGCTGCTGAAGTTCTTCGCCCTCGTTCCTCTTCAGAGTCAGACTGATTCGACGTCATACCTCCACTAGAGCTGAGTTCAGAGTGTGGACACCACGGGACGAGCCAAAGCTTCTCCACCTGTAATCATATGGGGAAGACTCCGCCCCTGAGCTGTCGTGGGAGGAGCCAGGCAAACTTGTCAGTGATGCCACTCGTCTGGACGTTTGGACACGGCGGCTTCTTGGCTGATGGTTTGTCGTGTTCAGAAGGACGTGTCGGAAGGCTTTCTGGCCTCTTTCGTTGTGTCTTTGGCTCGGATCAGACGTCTGTGCACATCATGCTCAGGTTTTTGTTTTGTTGTCGTTTGTTGTTTTTGGTGTGTGTGTGTGTGTGTGTGTGTGTGTGTGTGTGTGTGTGTGTGTGTGTGTGTGTGTGTGTGTTTGTGTGTGTGTATCATTTTTA